>VDFB02138893.1:53285-121404 GCA_007258455.2 Sequoia sempervirens
AAGAAGATTATATGGAAATTTCACATCACAAATGCTTATTCTATTGACACTATAGCATCTATTCTTGCTGAGATGCAGCACGAGATTAGTAGTGAGGTTTCTCTTGTAGTTGTTCAGCTGCAAGTCCCAAAAGATACCCTCAAAGAAAAATGGTTTCCATATTATGTTGGTAAATCCAAGGTTAAGGGATATCAGGTGACTTGATGTGTTGATCCTCAGATGGCCCCTTTGATATACCCACGCTTTCTTGCAGCATTTGGTCGTTATCCAAATAACGACCACATTCCTTTATACTTTGCACAATAGTTGTATGCTGAGGTTCATTTGGGCCTCAATGTCAACTACTTGGACCTACCACAATATTATGGTCAGGGGCGTGGTAGGGTTGCTGACAGGGAGGCTTTTCATCGACCAAATCGACAACCTCAATCTTGTCAAAATTTGGTTGGGGAGAGATTGCCTGCTATCTCCCCAACCCTAGCACCTATTGCAGAGCAAGTTGTCATTTCTTCCCAAAGGGAAACAATTGACAGTGTTGGTGATATAGTTGCTGCTGCATCTATGATATCTACTGATTGTGTGGGGAGATATTTGATGAGTCATTCTGCACGATCTAGACCATTGGATGATGGTATTGATCCTTATGCTATGGCAGGTGTCCTTTCACCCTCAAACATAGATGGTCTCGAAGGAGAGTAGATGCTTCAGAGTACGGCTCATTGTTTGTCAGATGACCTATTGGAGGCATATGGTTTCATTTCGGCAGAGCTTGGGATCCCGATAAATGAGGTCAGAGGACATGTGAGTAGAGCTTGTTCACATCTAGGATCCAGCCAAGCTACAGGTCCTTCACATCATTCTCATCACTTTGGAAACACTACACATTTGTCAGATCCACCTACAGATCATTTAGCTGCTGGAGACGAGGGTACACCTACTGGTCCTTCTACGAGTGTTCGACATCATGCATCCCAGGGCTTAGATTTAGTTGAAGATCAGTTGCAGATTGGATCATCAAGTTTTGTGGATATGGTACATGGAGAAATGTCATTGATGCCATCTCACCTAGTTAGTCCACTACACCCGTCAATACTGAAGCTAGCCATGGAGACCTGTGATACAACCGAGTTGACAGATAGGATCATTGTAGTAGATCCTGCACCACCTGATACAGATGTATGTATGTGTGTACACACATGCACAATTTAAACTTGTTTAAACTTTAATATTACTTGTTTTACTTAAATGGTTGATAGTCCTAATGTACACATTTATGTTATATATAGATTGTAGAGGGAGTTAGCTCATGTTGCATCGAGTCTGAGGATGAACCGTGTATGCAGGCATAATTTGGTTGATGTGACTAATGTTAGTGGACAGGTGAGTTTGAGTTTTTAAATCATGTACCCATGTATATATATAATTGTATACGCATAAAAATGGTCATGTCTATAATCCTGGCAATTAATTAAATATTTATTAATTAAATTATTTCTTCTAAAGTCCTCTACATATGATTAAATTTAATTAATTTAATTATATTGTTCATTCCTCTTATTCTTCTTCCATAATTAAATAAATTTATTTTATTTTATTATTTCATATGTCCACTTAATTAATTAAATAAATATATTTTATTTATTTAAATTAATTATCATTGTTTGGTAGGTAAATCTTTGATTTAATTAAATTTAAATATTTCTCTTTCTTCTATTTTTAATTCTTCTTCTTCCCTGGTATTAATTAAATGTTTTATTTAATTAATTTCATAAAATGATTTAATTAAATAAATCTTATTTAATTAAAAATATCTTATGATTTCTTTCTAAATCCAAAATTAGGTATTTTAACCTAATTGTGCAATCTTCTCATATCATAATTAAATATTTTATTTAATTATGAGATATTCTGCTTTTTTCAATAAAACATGATTAAAGCTCTTTTCTTATCACAAGCTTTCTTTTGCTTTTAAAAGCTTAAATATTTCATTTAATTAACAAAAAGCTAAATATCATCCACAAATAAATAATTGAATTTTTAATTCATTATTTATCAACTTTTAAATCTTTCTTTTATTCTTTTAAAGAAAGATGATTTCTTATCTTCTTATCTTTTCATCTTCCATAAAAAATAGAAAAATCTTGTTTTTAGGTTTCTTCTATTTTCTCTTCAATTTCATCTATCTTTAGCCGTTTGATCTGTCAAGAATTATCACAGCCATTGATCATATCAGCCAATCAGAAGTTTTTGAAAAATCTATAAATACAACCTCTCACAATTCATTTAGGGGGTTGATTCTTTAGTATCCTCACTCTGTCAAAATTATCCTTCAAATATTCCATCTTTCATCCATCATTCTCCTTTTTCGAACTGTTACTATATCGTTATGCTGCCAAAGTGAGCAACCAACATTTCTCTAAATCTCATTCTTTAGTAGTCCATTTCGTTGAGCTTGGCATACAAAATCTGAGAGCATCTTGAATCAACGAAACACTAGAGATAGAGGACAATATGACGCTTTCGAAGGAGCCATTCGCATAAGAGTTTGTTTTGTTTATCTGTTTCCTTTGAGTTAATGTTATATTGGTGTGTTTGATTTATTTAATCATGGTTTAACACCAAAATTGATCACACAATAAAATATTAATTGTGGTTGTATATGTTGATGACATTATCTTTGGAGGAAATGAAACTATGTGTAAGATGTTTGTGAAAGAAATGAAAAAGGAATTTGAGATGTCTATGTTTGGAGAGATGAATTTATTTCTTGGGATACAAATTAATCAAATGGAGAAAGGGATTTTTATTTCATAGTCTAAGTATGTGAACGAGATGTTGAAGAAGTTTGGGATGGATGGTTCCAAACTAGTATGAACTCCTATGGTGACTGGTTACAAATTAGGTAAATATGATGATTCACCTAAGGCTGATCAGAGCAAATACATATCTATGATTGGAGGTTTTTTGTATTTGACTGCTAAGGAAATGCATGTTATTAAAAGGATATTCAGATAGTTGAATGGTACTCTGGATTATGGCTTATGGTACCCTAGGGCTACTAAATTTACACTAAGTGCTTATATAGATGTAGATTGGGTTGGATGTGTAGATGAAATTTTTCTTACAAGTGGTGGTGCATTATTTCTTGGTTGTAGATTGGTGGCTTGGTTGAGTAAAAGGCAAGATTCAGTTTCCTTATCTATTGCTAAAGCTAAGTATATTGCTGTTGCATCTTGTTGTACACAAATTTTATGGATGAAACAAAAATTGAAAGATATCAAAGTAATAGCATAATGATCCTATTTTACTTTCTATGATAATAAAAGTGCAATTAACATTTCAAAGAATTCAGTGATGCACTCAAGGACAAAGCATATATCAATAAGTTATCACTTTTTGAGAGAAAATGTTGTGGAAAATGAAGTAAAGCTTGAGTATGTACCTATGAAGGATCAATTTGTTGACATATTTATGAAGGCTCTTCCTAAAGATAATTTTTAGTATCTCAAGAGAGAAGTTAGGTCATTTATCCTCTTTCTTGAACTAGATGCATATAGGGTACATCAGTATATGAGTGGGTCTATGGATCTATCTTTCTTCTAGAATGATGTTTGGTGGCTACCTCTCAGGGAACAAGTAGTATCGTGTGTTGTTGTCATTAAAAAGTATTCTATTTTTAATGTCCAAGGAAATAAATTAAAACATCTTTTCCTTTCTATTGATGAAAGGAGATAAGGAAGATGTGAAAAAATATTATCTTTTGAGATAGAGGAAAAGTGAAAAATATTATCAACTAAGAGGAGGAATAGAAGAAAATCATAGAAAAGATGTGTTTTAGAGCTAGTGCATTGTCATTGTGGTTTTCATCATGTGTTTCCATGAATGAAAAAGGGGGAGATTGTTACAAGAATGAAGGTGTTGTTATTGATGTCAACTAGTTAACTAGTTATTAACTAGTTGCTATTGTCATTAATGTCATGGATGGAGGTTATTAGCTGTATATGTTGAGGATATTGAGAAAATTGTAATGGAAAAGGTTGCAAGTATTTGAGTGGTTGCTTTAGGTTTTCTCCTATGTTCGTGTGGTTTAGATATGTTGATCATGATTGTTAGAAGCTGCCAGGATTTGGTCTTCTGATTCATTGAACAATGTGAGTTATGTTCACTAGTTGTGGAATATGGTTTTCTATGTATCTGGCTAAGGTCTGGGAGAAATGTTGTTGGTATGGATTTCTCTTTGGTTGAGTCTTATGAATTTGGTTCTAGAGTTAAGCTGTTATGATCGTGTTGAAGATAATTTTGGTGTCTAGAAGGATTGGATAGTGCTAATGGTTGTGTGTGCTTAGTTGTTCTATGTGTTTTACATTGGTTTGGTGAGCTTATGTTGAAAACTACTCTCGAAGTTGGTGAAGCATGTTGGGACTTGTTTGGGTCCTCATCAAGCTTGTGTTTGGGTCGCCCTCATTCTAATTCCACTCTAGAATGTTTTGGCACCAACCTAATTTGAATTTAATGATGGATGGCTAGAACAAGAAAGGGACTCTGGTGGATGCAATTTGTAGTAATTCAGAGTGGACTGGTGACAAAGTTGAATGCAAGGACACTATTGAGGAGATTGGGGATTTTGTGGAGGGTCCCAACCACTTCTTAGACCTGAAATTTTTTATTAAAGAGGACTCCACCCACTCTTCAGATCCTAGGGCTAGTGAGGATGAGATGACTCAGTGGAAGAACAACAAGGACAAGGACATCAACAAGTTGTGGGAGCATGTGGAGAAACTTGAATAGAAATTCAATAGGCTAACCCATTTCACTATCAAGATAATTCACATATATGTCATCACACTTTCCAATATCATCAAGGAGGAGGAAGACAAGGATTCTGAGGGTGAAGGTATTAATTGGATCGAGGATGATTTTTTAAGTCTCCTCATTCAGAAATGGGAAGGTGTTGCCAATTAGTGGTCTGGTCTATTGGTTTTTGTTGGGTCTCTGTTGTCTGTGTGTCATGTCTGTTACTTTTTGGTCTTTGTTGTTTTTTGCTTGGTTTCAATGATATACTATTGAACTTGGTTCCTTTTTGGCCTTGTGGGATCCTCGTGTAAAGGGTACAACACCCTGTAAATGCTGCTTAACTTATCAAAAACACACCATGCTACATATGTTTATAATTGACCTAAATCTTGTGTAAATATTGGTTCTTTCCTATATCCTTTACTTATCTCTATATACACACATTACCACATATTAGATTATGAGAATATATAAAGTTTAAATACATCTTAATAAACCAATACCTAATTAGAATGCTCTCTATATTTATCACACATTTTGAAGTATTTTACATTATAGTTTTGGACACCTACAATCTATATGTTGACTTGTCATTGACATCAAGATTTGTCATTGATGCCAATTGATGTTTTTGGTACTTGATATTGATGCAATATGAAGGAAAGGTTGACATGAAGGAAAGGTTGATTTCAAAGATATGAAATTGTAACTTAGGCTTACATAAAGAAATGAAAGTAAAGTTTAAGTATTAAGGTCTTCCTAGCCTTCTAAGGGTTAAGATTTCAAATCAAATTGATATATTCTTCTTCAAAGTATATCTTCTTTGCAAATGTCAAAGTCACCATGCTTTGCATTTGGAACTCATGGGGTCTAGTAGATTTCTAAATTCAATCACAGGTGCACAATTCGTTAAGGGTTTGACATGGTTTAGGGTTTATCATTGGATAACATGTTTGCACTTTAAAACCCTAAATATAAGCTTTTTGTGCAATGTTATTAAAAAAGTTAATTTTTTGTTATATTTGGAAAGTGAATTATTATAGGAGGTTATAGGTGAATACTTAAAGGGGTGTAAATCATTGATTAGCTAGCCCTTATAGAGTAATTGACTGAGCAAGTTATGAACTTAACTTTCATCATTTGAATGAAGATCAATGGCTATTGTTTAATTAGAAGGTTGGCGGGAGACAAGAATCAAAGGTTAGTATTTAAATTTGTCAACAACTATTTCTCGAAGAAATTTTTTTGACAAGAGTCCAACAGTCATAACACTTAGTTTTGTTTTGTAACTGTTTTGATATGATATGATCAATGGTTTCTTTGGTGGCGCCACATTGGAGATAAACGTCCTAGATTGAAAGAATTTTTGAATTCCAATAGTCAAGTGTTGTGTGTTGATTTTTGATATGAATTTGGTAACTTTGGTGAGGAGGTTTTTTGATGTGAAAAAGAATGATGGTTAAAGAAATGATGCTAGGATGTTGAGTAGGGTTGGGCTTCATAAGAAAGTGTTGAATATTTTTTAGGGCTTTGAGGTTTGTATTGGAGATATTGACACCATGCTTGTTCATGAATGTATAGAGAGAGAGGAAGTTTAAAAAAATGACAGTATGATATGGTGCATATACATATTAGTGTCTTTGAATCATGAATTTTGAGGATTGTGACATCTTGTCTCTGTTGAAACAATTCACAAAGAAGAATATTTGTTAGAAAGTTTAAAAAGGGTGATTTGATTAAGTGTACATAAAAGAGTTACAAGGTTTCAAGTGAATGTTTGTATTGGAATTTGAATTCACTGCTTAGATCAATGTGATTTGATTGAAGTTTCATGTGCTATGGAATTTTACTGTAATTAGGAAAAAGTGTAAGTTTGCATAACAATGCATTAAATATGCAACAATCCATGTAACTGGAATCATTTATGTTCTTTCAATGTTGGTTACAATCTATATGTGAGTAGAAGTTTGAGAGCTCTATGTTTTGATATACATCAGGTTAAGTATTGTTTGCATGATAGGAGTCTTGTAAAGAGAATGTTGTTCTTGTATGCAAGAAGTATCAAGATTTGAATGCTTATATATATGCAAGGAGAATTACATGTTGAATATCTGTATGTGAAGATTTTGGTGAAATAGTGCTGATCTATGGGCGAATAAGGGAGATAGTGTTTTGCTAATGCAAGGATAAAGCAATGGTTTGTATTGAAATAGAGTAACCCTCTATTTTTTCATTCATTCTCTTTTGAATTTTTCTAGTGAGGCTTGTTTTGCTAGTGAGGCAGGTTGGTTTTCCATCTACTTGAGGCTTGTTTTGCTAGTGAGGTAGGTTGGTTTTCCAATGAGGCTTGTTTTTCTAGTGAGGCATATTGAGTAGTTTCCAGTGAGGTATATTGCGTAACTAGTAAGGCTTTTTGTATTGCTAGTGAGGTAGGTTGAGTAGCCAATGAGGCTTGTTGTATTGCCAGTGAGGCATGCAATTTTTAATTAGTAAGGTTTTAGCTAGTGAGGCTTAATGAAACATATTTTTAGAGTGTTTTTTCACCCTTTTAGGGTTTTCCACTTATAAAACTTGTGTTTTTTCTTCTCTTGGTGGTTTTCCATATTGTGATTGATTGTTCATCTCTATTCAAGTATTTGCATATCATGTTTGAAGTTTTTTTCAATGGGTTTCTTTGCATAATACAAGTGAGTTAAGTTTTAAAATTTGGTTTCTCATTATACCACTAATTCACCCCCTCTCAATGGTCTTGTACTCCAACAAGTGTTATCAGAGTGTTAGGTCCCTTGCACAAGTTTAACCAACTTGGGAGATCCTGGTAGTGGATTACTTATCATGGAAAAAAGTAAAAAACACAAAGGAAAAAGTACCCAAAAAAATGATAAACAACAAGCACCACCTAAACCAAATACAAAGGATGATGAAGAAGTTGTAAGAAATGACTTACAAATTGAAGCAAATACAAGGTTAGAGGATGATTTTGTAGTTGAGAATGTTGACAACAAAGGAGAATACTTTGTGAGTGAATATAGACAAGAGCATGATGAAGATGAATGCAAAATTGATCTTGAAGGTGAACTTATTTATGCTCTAGATGAGGTAAAGAAACCTAGAAAAGAGAACCATAGATTAAAGTGACAGCTTCAAGAAGTAAAGGTGTCCAAGACCAAAACACTTTCAAATCTTAAAGAAGCAGAAAAAATGAAGGTGAAGTGTGAAGAATATAATTAGCTTATTAAGGATCTAAAGTTGTAACTGGAAGATTCTAGAAGAGTTGAAGAGGTTACTAGAATAAACTTGCAAACCAAAATGAAATATTGTCAAAAGCTAGAGGCCGAGGTGATGTCTCTAGGAAAACAACTAGAGAAAGTAAATCAGGAATTGAAGAGGAGTATTCAAATTGAACAGAGCACTGAGTTGTTTGAGAAAATGATTCTAAGTCAGAGGTCAATATCAAACAAGTTTGGATTAGGATATGAAGTAGAAAATAATTACAAAGATGCTGCAATGTCCAAGAAGTATGTTGCAAAAGCATCAATAGATTCAAACTCATCAAAAGAGGAAATATATAAACAAAGAGAATTGAGCACTACTCCCAAAAGGCTTGTAGATCAGAATAGCAGTAAAGACGGATACAAAATAATTCATAATCCCAAGTAAGGACAGAGTTCTAAGGTCAAAGAAACACCAAGGAAGAAAATATATTTAAACTTTTATTCTACTACTCCTAAGGCTGAAGATAAGAAGAAGAAAAAAAGAAAGTACCCTTGCACAAGCCAACAACAAGAAGTTCAGAAGATCTTGTCAATCAAGACAACATCAAATGTCCAAGTTTGAAAGCTCTTTTCATGGTTATTTCTATTTATGTCATGAATTTGGTCATAAAGCAATGAAATGTTGTATGCATGAAAGGAAAGTTGGATGGAATAAGAGTTCTTATGAATCATTAAATAGAAGAAGCAAGGTCATATGCTATAGATGCAATAAGTCTAGACATAAAGAATAGTGTTGTAGAAGTAATTTAATGGAATCTTTCAATCATCACAAGAAGACTGGTACTATGAAAGTTTGGAGAAGAAAGCAAGAAAAAGAGAAAGAAGAACCTAAGCTTGTGCATACTGTACAAGAAACATCCATAACTGGTTAAAGATCAGCATGAGGTTAGGGGGAGATAATTATTGGTGTATTAATCAAACCCCTTAGACAACAACAAAGAAGTTTCATCAAAACGAAAATCAGGGTTGTTAGTTCATCATGAAGACATATTATGAGATCTATTGACAATTAAGTTTGCAAGTACCATGTTTAGTTATATTTGGTTTGCAGGTGTTAATAATAGTGATTGTAACACAATGTCATGCATCGGTTTCTTTGTTAATGATTATTGGTGAACTTGCTCAACTTGCTCATGATTTCATAGTGTTGATACTTGTTGGTTTCAAATATGCTTTTGTCAGTCATGTCAAAGATACTTAGTTTTTCATTGATCTTAAAAGATGCATGTTTACAATTCTTGGTGATTGTCTTTGATCTCAAAGAGTTGATACACAAATTTTTTTCATTGTGATTGAAGTGTTGCTTCAGTAATGGTGTTTTGGTAATGTTGTTCATGGTGGTATGAGATTCCTTGATGGCTATCATAAAGTTGCTTGGTCGGTGTTGATGGAAAGATACCACAATTCCTTTTATGTTATGCAGTTGTTGCCTTGAAAAAGTATGGTGATCATTATTTATAGTTTTCTTCAAAAAGGTTTGGCATACAAAGTCACAATGGTTTGGTATTCATGTTGGCAGTGGCATCAATGCATATCAGAGGTTTGTTGTTTAAAATGGCGAGAAACATGTATCTCAGACACTGTGAATCACTAAGATGAATGATTGGCTTTGTTCAAGTACTGGTGATTAGTTATTGTGGTATATCTAGTGATGTTTGATAGTGGGTAGTGTTCTTTGTTAGGTTCTATATGGTTTTTGATTTCTTATATCTGTACAAGTTCTTTTTTTTCTTGTCAAATTTCAATATACATTCTTAGTAGAGTTGAGAACTAAAGGAAACATCTCTAACCTACAAGGGAAAAAATCCATGGATATTTTTGAACAACTGAGGGAGAGATTGGATGGTATTTCTCTTGCTTCTATTCACTAAATCAAATTTTGTAAGCATGGTTTTAGGGGGAGCTTATGGTTTTGTTCTATCATCCCTAAACCTTGAAATTTTGTTTTAGTTTACTCACTTATTGCAGTTGTTCTTGTTGAAATCTTGGCACATTTTTTCTTTGAAAGTTATTTGGAAGAAGTCCTTGTTTGATCTTTTCCAAGATAATATCATATGAGTCTTGGAAGTTACTATAATGCTCATACTCCTTCAAGACGGTATCATGTTTGTGTTTGTGATATTCATGCCAAGTGATAGTTTGCGGCTTATTCAATGTGATAGGATTGGCATACATGTTTGACAATGGTTTAATGCTTTAATAGTACCATATTGCAGTATTGGTTAGTATTTGCAAGTACTATTCATATGAAAATTTCTAATTGACAGTGTATCTCTGTATTTTGGATGACAATAAATCAATGATGTTGATGGTGTTTTTTGCACAGCAACAACTCAGACAGAATACAATATTCTATCTCTCTTGAAAGGTAATCCTCAACAATAAATCACTGAAAATCACCCCAAGGTCTCTCAGGTGTCAGGTCATGACAATGCATAAACAACTCAGATAATATGTGAAAATGCTGGTAATCACAAAGGGCCTTACAAATGAACAATGCTGGAAGTGAATTTTCATCAGATGCAACAATATGGTGATGCTTTCAATCCTAAAACTAACCCAGATTCAAAATAAACAGCAAAAGAGATAAGGGTTTAGAGAGATTCTATTCTATTCTAACTCTTAAGATTAACAATGCAAATGATAAACACTTGAAATGGACCAATCCCAATGAAACCAATCTCTGCTTGACCAAGATTAATCTGCAATCTTACAAAAATAGTGCAATCTTCTAAGGTTTTAAAGATTTTCAGATCATGAACATTCACCCAAGACAACCCAATTGTAGTTGAAATGAATAAATCTCCATAATTGAACCAAGCACAATGAATATAAAGGTCCAGGCTAACTTTACAAAGCAACTAACAATCAGCTAGCTGCAAAAAGTATGGACCAAGGATTGCTACAAACACTTCAAACATTAAATCATGAACATCATTGAATCAAATCTAAATCTAAATCTAATAACCATGAGCAATTTTAAAAATTGAATCATAAGAACCATGCAAGATAAGTCAACACAAAAGAGATCACCAGAAAATCACAATGCTTTCAATTGTATTGAATCACCAAACTCTAGCAACAATTCCAATGTTCTGTTACATCACTTACTCAGAAATTGACTAGCTTCTACCTCTACTCTACTGCTAAATTCGCTCTCTATCAAATCTTCTCCTAATCTCTCACCCCTTACAAATGAGGCACAAATTCCATTTATAGAGAACCCCCCAAACATGTCGGCCTAATTAGATTTTATAATAATAATTGGCCTCAAAACAGGTCGGCCTAAGGAGAAATTCAAAAGAGGACAAGATTTGCATTAAATGCATGAATATTATCCATGTCGGCCCACGATCTCCAGCAAGATCAAATTCACGTGCCCTCCAGAAAGTCCTCCAGCTGTAGACAGTTTTGGCACAGATTCTTAGGCAGCTCCCAATTTTGAAAATTTAAATTGAACATTTCCAGATTTCCCACTTTTGGCACGAATCCATATGAAAGTCCCCATTTTAATATTTGTTTAGTCCTGAAAAATAGATACCATTATTAATAGCCCATATGTCCAAATTAAATTTGAATAAAATCTTGACCTTTTCTAAAAAAACTTACATTTTTATAAGGACACTTTCCATTTTGGAAAATTTTGAGATTTGGGCCATTAAATCGAGACCAAGGGAGAAAATTTGGAAAAATCGACAGTAGGACTCGAGACCAAAATCAGGAAAATCGGTGTAGACGAGATCACGGAAAATTCGGCCAGACGAGAATCCAAGAATTCGGTGAAGCGGGATTATGGAAAATTCTAGAGTAGAGCGAGTTATGGGAAATTCCGGTAGGACTCGAAAATCCGGTTTTGTTCAGCTTAGATTTTTGACATAACTCAGGGAGGCGGAAAGCAGATAAACATCTGAGGGTACCAAAACAATAGAAATCAATAAAATTAAAGGCAAAAAAGACACCAAAAGCGAGCAAAAGTCGCCGATTGGGGTGTGTGTCTGAACTGCACAACAAGTGATTTGTGAGAAGTCCTCTGCATAGTTGTATCTTCTTACATAGTGCAGTTTGTCTTGAGAAGTATAGTGATAATGATGTGATGCAAATTATTGACAACTAAATTGATACACGGTGTTTTTGTTGCCTCTACAAATGCCTTTATGATGATATTTGACTTGGTATATAGTATTGTCATATGAGTTAGTGTGTTATAGATTTTGGAGACTACTATCTTGTTTGATTTGCTGATAGTGAGTGGTTTTTGTTTGAACACTTTGGAACTTGGATATTGTTGATAGTGATAAAGATTTTGGTTTGATGACATGATGATGGAAGTAATTTGCTTGATGACAGTGCACTCTTGATGACAATCTTGAACATATTGATAAAGAGGTGGTCAAAGGTGATACATATGGCATCATGGATATGGAATATGAGGTATCTTTCTACAGAGGGATGGGTTGTCATGGTAGTGGTTGCAAAAATAACATTTATATTTGTGAAGTTATCTACATCATGCTCCTCATGGTAGTAGTTCTTTGATGATGTGAAAGTAAGTCAATAGAAAATGATCGTATACTATGTTCAAGAATATGGTGATAGTGATGTGTATGCTAATATTTTTCTTAAAAGTTTTTATGGCTTGGACATTGATTATTGCTTATGAATCCTTCTTTAAGAATTCTCTCATATGTTTCATGTGCTTATATCTCTTCTACTCAAGCCGCTTAGTTGAGATGACAATACATTCACATAGTGCTTGCTTGGAAACTAAACCATTTGCTAGAGCCTGTGATAGTGATGATTGAATAGTGTTCTTACACTTCTTATATGTTATAATGCTCAATCATTTTGTTTTGTGCTATTAAAAGTTCATAATGTTCTGCTTTGTTGATGATTCAATGACAATGTCTTTGACAGTGCTATAATGTTTATGTTTCATGCACCCTTTCTCAGTCTTTCAGTAGGGTACAATGGTGAAAATGTGATAATTGTCTTTATTTGCTTTCTTGACAATGATATTGGTTGTTTGGAATATGACAAGCAACTTATGACACTTGTCAGTGGAATCTATCTCTTATCATTGGTTGCTTGTGACAATGGTTATTGACAGTTTCCAATTGACAGTGGTTTGGGATTGTAGTATATAATGTATGCACACAATTTCTATTTGATGAGAAACATGCCACTCTTGCACACTTTCTTTGATTTCTCTATCATTGCTTCTTCCAAGAGTAGTGGTTGGTTACATAGTCTCAGTTACATAGTCTCACTTAATGATGTGCCAATTTGTAGTTGTTATAGGGTGGTGCTTTGCATATATAGTTAGCTTAGTCTCCTACTATGCAGTGTTTCACCAAAGGTTATGCAAATAATACAAAGTGATAGTGGTGCAACTGAATCCTTTATGAAAATATTTTCTTCTATCTGTGATCTTACTGTGATAGTCATATTGATGATATTCTACAGGTTTGATATGTTCTTGATAGTATATAAACAAGATGCCTGATGTTTCCTTTATATGGAGCTCATTTATAGGGGGGGCTTATCATTCCTTTGTCATTTGGTGTCAAAGGGGGAGAGAGTTGATTTGGTGTTGGATTGTCAGAGTTGGCGTTGGATTTCCATCAATGACAAAGGGGGAGTTTGTTGACTTGTCATTCATGTCAAGATTTGTCATTGATGTCGATTGATGTATTTGGCACTTGATATTGATGCAATATGAAGGAAAGGTTGACATAAAGGAAAGGTTGATGTCAAAGAGATGTTTGTTAGAGATAATTGGTTTGACATGAGGGAAAGGTTAATTTCCAATATATGCAATTGTAAAGGCTTACATAAAGTCATGAAAGTAGAGTTTGAGTATTAAGGTCTTCCTAGCCTTCTAAGGGTTAAAATTTTGAATCAAATTGATATATTCTTCTTCAAAATACATATTTTTTGAAAATTTCCAAGTCACCATGCTTTGCATCTAGAACTCATGGGGTCTAAAAAAGTTCTAAACTCGATCATAGGTGCACAATTCATTAAGGGTTTGACATGGTTTAGGGTTTAATCATTGGGTAACATGTTTGTTTTAAAACCATAAATATAAGTTTTTTGTGCAAAGTTATTAACATTTTTTTATTTTTTTTATATTTGGAAAGTGACTTGTTATAGGAGGTTAAAGTTTATTTAAGTGAAGACTTAAAGGGTTCTAAATCATTGATGAACCAACCCTTCCTTATAGATTAATCGGTTGAGCAAGATATGAACTTAACTTTCATCATTTGAATGCAGATCAATGGCTATTGTTTAATTGGAAGGATGGTGGGAGACAAGAATCAAAGGTCAGTATTTAAATTTTTCAACAACTATTTCCTGAAGCAAAAACATTGACGAGAGTCCAACAGTCATAGCACTTAGTTTTTTTTTGTAACTGTTTTGATATGATATGATCAGTGGTTTCTTTGGTGGCGCAAAATTGGAGATAAACATCCTAGATTGAAAGACTTTCTGAATTCCAAGGGTCAAGTGTTGTGTGTTGATTTTTGATATGAATTTGGTAACTTTGGTGAGGAGGTTTTTTGATGTGAAAAAGAATGATGGTTAAAGAAATGATGCTAGGATGTTGAGTAGGATTGGGCTTCATAAAAAAGTGTTGAATAGTTGTCAGGGCTTTGAGGTTTGTATTAGAGATATTGACACCATGCTTGTTCATTAATGTACAAAGAGAGAGGAAGTTTAAAAAAAATAATACATGATATGGTGCATATACATATTAGTGTCTTTGAATCAGGAATGTTGAGGATTGTGACATCTTGTCTCTACAAAAATAATGCACAAAGAGGAAGATTTGTTTGGTAGTTTGAAAAGGGTGATTTGATTAACTATTCATAAAAGATTACAAGGTATTAAGTGATTGTTTGTATTAGAATCTGTATTCACTGCTTAGATCAATGTGATCTAATTGAAGTTTCATGTACTATGGAATTTGACTATAATTAGGACAAAGTGTAAGTTTGCATAACAGTGCATTAAATATGCAATAGTCCATGTAACTGGAATCATTTGTGTTCTTTCAATGTAGGTTGCAGTCTATATGTGATCAGAAGTTTGAGAACTTTATGCTCTGATATACATCAAGTTAAGTGTTATTTGCATGAGAGGAGTCTTGTAAAGAGAATGTTGTTCTTGTATGCAAGAAGTATCAAGATTTGAATGCTTGTATATATGCAAGGATAATTGCATGTTGAATACCTGTATGTGAATATTTTAGTGAAACAGTGTTGATCTATGGGTGAATAAGGGAGATAGTGTTTTACTAATGCAGGGATAAAGCAGTGACTTGTATTGAAACAAAGTAACCCACTAGTTTTTCATTCATTCTCTTTTGAAGTTTTCCAGTGAGGCTTGTTTTGCCAGTGAGGTAGGTTGGTTTGCTAGTGAGGCTTGATTTTCCAGTGAGGCAGATTGAGTAGTTTCTAGTGAGGCAGGTTGAGTAGTCAGTAAGGCTTTTTGTATTTCCAATGAGGTAGGTTGAGTAGCCAGTGAGGCTTGTTGTATTTCCAGTGAGGCATGTGATTTGTAATCAGTAAGTTTTTAGCCAGTGAGGCTTAATGAAACATATTTTTAGAGTGGTTTTTCACCCTTTTAGGGTTTTCCACTCATAAAACCTATGTTTTGTCTTCTCTTGGTGTTTTTCCATATTTTGCTTGATTGTTCATCTCTATTCAAGTATTTGCATACCATGTTTGAAGTGTTTTCAATGGGTTTCTTTGCATAATACAAGTGAGTTAAGTTTTAAATTTTGGTTTCTCATTAGACCACTCATTCACCCCCCCTCTCATTGGTCCTATACTCCAACACCATAGCCTATTTGGACCACAGTCAATATGAACATATCAAGACATAAATTTGTAGGTTAGAATATATGAATTAATTATTGGCATAATTTTTTTTAGTGAAGCAATACTCTTATTTTAGTTTAAGTTTGATGGATATAATTGAATATTTTAAGTGACATATATATTAAAATGAGTTTTAGGTATAATAGATCTGAAATCAATTCATTTCATGTAAGATAAACTAAAGTTAAATGTGTGAAGACAATTAATTGTTAATAATTAATTTTATAAATATAAGTATTCATTGGTTAATATTAGTGATATCTACAATTTTGAAGAAGATTTGATTTAAGTTTTAATCTTGTTTCAATTTGAGTCTTGAAATATATTTTAGCATTGATAATTTTAAAGATTTAATAAATATATTAAATTAATTATTTAAATATGAAAATTATTACTCATTAAAGACTTATTTATTCTATGCTCTTTCCTTGCCAACTTAAGATCTCGGTGATTAGAAAGCAATAACAATTATATTGAATATTTATTAAAATTTCATTGTTTCATTTTAATTTTTAATATTTTAAATAAATCTTATAAAATAAATTCATTCATAGTGTTTGGTATTAATGATACCTTTGGTTCATGTTTATCGTTTAGTCATCATAATTTAACTAGTACATCTATCACCTAACATATTTGTAGTAATGACATATATGGATTCATCCCTTTAAATCATTAAGGAATAATAAGTCTTTGTAGATCTAGCGACCTTAATTATTTTATAATAGGAAAGAGTGGTCTATCAAAAAGACTCAAGACATAGATTGCCCCAATGAGTAAAATCCTTTTTCTAGAGAAAAAATAAATTCCTATCTATATAGATAGATGAATGCCTCTCCCATATGGATAGAAGATTACTTTTCTTGTATGGATATATGAATGTGTATCTTGTATGCATATAAGAATACCTATCCTATATGGATAGATGAATTCCCATTCCTATGGATAAAAATATTATCAAGTATCATTTCTTGATTATACAAATGAAATGATTATACAAATGAAAGAATATATATAAAAATTTTGGTAAAAAATGGTAAAACCTATTGGGTTGTTACAAAATTCTCAAGGTCCTTCAAGATAATCTGGTACAAGCACATAATCCCATGAAATATTAGGTTGATTAGTATAGGATAGATTATACCTTTTAGTTGGTAATTAAGCATTTTATATTTAATAGCCTTACAAGTAGATAATGTTGTGTGACAAGGTGGCTCTAAAATTTTATGGTCCTTATTAGGTAGTGAAACAAATTGTTGATGTGGAATACCAAATTTCACTTCCATTCTCTTAAATTTACCCTTTTTTCATGTATCTTACCTTAATAAATTTATTAAAGGCATGTTACAAGAGTCCCAATTGATAAAACTACCAATATTGGATAAATAAGGATCCTTTTTTTAGTCCTCAAACTAGAGGCTTTATTTAAAAAATACACTAAGCAACTTTACACTCATTCTATTGAGGAGGTGTTAAGTCCAATAAAAGGGTCTCCAAATTACATATTCCACATCAAAGCTAGCCTAGAATCTTTCCAAATTTTATTATTTCAAGATTTGAAGGTAATTTTTTTAGGGGGGAAATGTTACAACCCATGTTACAACCCCCCTTTTATTATAGGTATTAGTTATTAGTTAGTATTATATTTGGGTGCATGTTCTTTCTAAGTTACCAATATGGTAAATTAGAATAAAATGGAATTCTTGTAGTTGTATTTATATTGTATATATTTTCAAGTGAAAACTATATTAGATATTTGTAATTGGAGCATATGCTCTACTAGTAATTTTTCCCCTCAAAGTGATATTATAAATATAATATTAAGTATTTTTGGCTCCTTCTTTTAGGTATTTCTGTATGCATTGTCCTTATTTGTCTTGTAGGTTCCTTACATATGCTCAAAAGGATTGATAAGTGACTAGTGGGAGTCAACACAAAAGATATACAATATATAAAGGATACCCTAAGATTGATAGAAGTCTAGAGTACTATATTGGATTAGTGCCAAAAACTTGTCTAACAAAGGACCTAGGGAAGGATTTAGAAGAAAAATGTTTTAGGTATTATATAACAAAAAAAGAAATACAGTACTACAATTGGTGTTTTAGTTTGCTACTCAAAAGAATGGATGTATGATAAATGGTCTTTTAGTTAAAAAATAGGTTGCTTGATGGAAAGCTTGCTCACAATGGTTAGTTGAACAAAGGAACAAAGTAACAATACATAAATGGGAATGGCACCTTAATTTTCACCACATAGAGAATTTGTAGAAAAACTAAAATCCAACAAGGCTTAAATGATGTCTAGGGTAGATTAGTTTCGAGAATAAGTAGATGTAGAGAAAACACTAACATACATAAATGATAGTGTAGGATATCATGGTAAGAAGTTTGACCTGAATTCATCTAGGAGGACTTATTAAAAGAAAGTGGAACAATTCTTGAAGCATTTTTTGAGGTGACCATGTTGAATCTAACATTTTCAAGTACTACCCAAAATAGTATGGGGAAATTAATCCTATTAAGTCCTACTATCAATAAAATAGTTTTTTTCATTTGTCTCAATACAAGCTTTTGTGTGCATTTAGAAGTTTAGATTATTTTTAAATAAACTTTAACTTAATTCTTAGACCTTTCTTTACATCATGATGCATAATTCTAGTACATATAAGGATTGATGATTAATTACGTACAAGATAAATTGCTCTTTGATGATTTGTGATCTCTAATTCATGATTATTCAATGATGTTAAAGTGTTTTGGGACAATATATTTCTATGTACAACCCCATATGCATAATTCAAACTTTGATGCTCTTGTGGACAAGTAATGGTTAGATCTTAAGGTGATTTCCCTTGGAAATTGAAACATAGAAATTTGGAAATAAGGGGACATGATCATGCTTGTAATCTTATACAAGGAACACAATTATAGTTGTCATTTAGTCTAAAATAATTTAATTGATGGAAACCTGGTCTAACAAGTACTAAAAAGAGAGATGTAAAATATTAGAGTGTAAAGTTAAACTTTAGATCAATAAATGTACAAAATTAATCAAATCATATACTAAAATCATATATCTAAAACATTAATCTAAAATTATATATACTTTTCTTCTCTACAATTATACCTATAATATACATAAATAAAACTTATCCTAAAATAGTAATATTGTGTCCCTTACTGTCTCCTTTCTATTTTATAAAAACTTTCTTTTCATAATTCGAAGGAAGACATCATAATAGGTAAAATATTTTTTTATGGCTTGGTGGGTTTTCTTCCTATGCAAAATATATCCATTCAATGGTTGAACAAATAAAATTAGGTGCCACATATAAATATTTAAATTAGAATCTCACACAATCTTTAAGCTTTAGTCATATAAAAAATATAAAAAAGATAGCATTAATAGATAAAAATAGTAATTATGTTGAGAGAAATTCTACAATAATAACAAGATATAAGGTCTCACATTATAAATGTATAGAAAAACTAAAAAGTAACTAAAATATGTTTAAAAAACTAAAGCTCTAAAATTAAAAATATTACTTACAAATGAAATTCTTAAAAAATAACATATAAACACTTTCCAAAATAAAAACAAAACAAAATAATTAATGAACTAAAATTAAAAAATACATAAAAGTATTATCAAACAAATAAATAAAACAAAATAATTCTTAGCTAAAATTTTAAATTTATATATTCATATGTCTATATACTAAATAAAGTAAAATAAAAAAAAAAAAATTTAACTAAACAAAATAGCTCGAATTTTTTTTTTATACGAGGAGAATACGCATAACCATTTTTACATTGACCTCTTAATCTTCCAAGGAAGCAACGGTGAATTGAATTTACATTCAAAGATGCAATCTTTAAAACATTAATTCTTGATCAAAGGAAATGCGTGTTTGATCAGGATCAAACTGTGCATTCGCAATGAAAGTAAATGGGTCGTCAAAAGCATAAGAAAATGGTTTTGGGTCAGTGTGAGCAGAAATTTCTGGATTGGGATTAAACAGCACATTGCAGTTATGATCAGATGTTGAATCGCTGGCATTGGAGGAGAAATCCCGACCCTCCACAGCCGTTTCCTCCACCATCTTTTTGAACACAGATGACTGCAGGAGGAGATTCAAAGCAGTTGTAGAAGAGGGCGCTGTGCCCACCAATGGGATGGCCTTGTTCACACTAGTAGAAGCAGCAGGCATGGCACTGTAGGAGGGCCTTGTGCATGAGTTGTATTGTATGGATTCCTGGATATGCTTAGGTAACAGATTTGGAGCACTATTACTATTTGGTGACTTTGTAGCCATATCCGGTGATGGTCTCAACCATCTCAGGTAACAGCTCAAATCGAAGTTGGTCACAGCATTCAGCCCTCTGTACTCTATGGCTGCAATGTCATATGCAGCAGCTGCCTCCTCCTGTGTGCCTGGAAGTTGCAAAGCATGACTTTAGTTTTAGAACACCCAAAAACCTAAAATATGAACAGCAAGATGGAAGATTTTTATCTGAAATTCACATTAAATTAATAGGTAGATGGATTCTATTGAAAAAGTTAATATGATTTCAAATGAGTCACCTAAACAAGTCAAAGCTTAGAATATACCGTTTAATAGAAAAAAGAAAAAAACTCACTGTATGTTCCGAGATAGAGGTACTTGTTTCCAAACACCCTACCAATTCTAGCCTCCCATCTGCCATTCTGGTGGTGCCTGCTTGCATGTATGTTGCCATTAATGCCACAACTCAACACATTTTAAGAAACAATTTTCTCTAGTATTTAGATTGGATGATTTTAAAGAAAATTGTTTTATACCTTGCAACCCCACGGTATTTTGACAGTCCCCGGGAGAAACCGCTGCTTTTCCTGCAAGTTTTGTATTCACTTTCAATTAAAAATAGTTCTTGAAAGTTTCTAGATCTGACTGTATAAACGTTTACTTTCAGTATCAAATTTTGATACTGACGAAATACTGATAATATCATCTGTCCCAAAAAGAAAACGAGGAACCAGAATTATCACCTTCGAAGAGATGCAAGGTATTCCTCTCTTGTGACGTTCTCCATTGCTTCAAGATCATTAACATAATCTGATATCTGCAGAAACATAAGATCCACTCATTATATTGAACAATCACAGAGTCTAATTCAAAACGTCCAAAAATCTTCAAGTGATCTTTGATCAGGATCAGTGATCACTGTGATCTGAAAATTTGGTGAATTTCAAAAGTGGTCTTAGAAGGGTTTTCTCCTAATTGTGGGGGCCTTTAAACTCTTCAGATATATGTAAAACTGTGTGTATGTATCGATGGAGAGAGGGAGAGAGCAATTTACAGGAAAGTTTATGATAGTTCCGGCTGCTCCCCAGTATTTGAGAGCTGCCAGATCGTATGCTCTTGCAGCAGCCTCCTCTTCATCATAAGCTCCTAAAATTTGCAAAAAAACTGGGTTAGTTAGAGACAAGGCGTCCACTGTGAATAATCTATGAATTGAAAACCAAGTCAGAAATGAGCACCCTCTTACATACCAAGATAAACTGTGATCGTTTCCCCATAGCAATTCGGTTTATGCCAAACCCACAGAATAAGCCACATCAGTATATTTTTCCTTCAAGGTTATCAAATATCTTGTAAAGCAATAAGAGCGAGCGATTAAGGAGTATACCTTGTTTTCCTTTCTTCTTTTGGGCTTCATTCCAAGAGCTCTTATCCCACAGATGAGCTTCATACCGCCCTGTCCATCTGTGCCTGAACATGTAATTTTCAATATATCATCAGCAGTGAATTAAAAAATGAAAGAAGAGCTTAAACCCATCTGGTCTTTATGTTGAAAGCGGGTAGTGTGTAGGATTGTATTTGGTTTTGATTGGGTATGTTTTTAATCATGTTTCGATCACACTCAGTGATTTAATATTAAAGAAAGGAGAGTGATGGAGTGGATTGCAGAATCTCTCCTCTTCTTAATATTGGATCACTGAGTGTGATCTAAACATGAATTAAAAACATACCCAATCAAAACCAAAAACAAACTCAGACCAACTATTGAAAGTGGGTTTCATATATAAACAATCAGTGTGTTAGAGTCAACCTAGAAAGCACATAAAGTAAAAAAGTTTAAAAGTTAAAAATAAAGAAAGGGCAAGAAGAAACCTGCTGACTCCTCTGTAAATGGAGCTCCTTTTGCCAGGAGAGTAAGAGGGCAGCTTGGGAGTAAGAGGCGGCGCTTCCCTCTTCCGTTTCATCTTTGTGGCAGTGATGGTATGATGATCATGATGATCCTCTTTCACTTCCGCACAACGTTTGCGTCTCTGAAGGGGATGATCAACGGCCTCTGCTGCAGCTGAATAAAACTCCATTCTTTTCATGCTTGATCACTGATGATCTCTGCTCTCTACACAATGAAGAACAAAGTTTGCCCACCTCACAACCATTTATAAGTCCCCAAACTAGATTAGATTTAAAGAACACCAAACTAGTACTATGGAAAGATCGCCGCACAAGGAACGAGACTTGGGCATATACTCACACAGGCCATTCAACTTTCTTTGTTTCGTTGCAGATGAAGGCAAAGACAAAGGAAAACGCATGGCAGCTCTCGACATTTTTGTCGGCATCACAAACAGGGCAGCCACAACTTTTGGCTAGGTTAGGATAAGAGGTCAATAAATCAACGTTTTGTACGAGAGTTGGCGTTTTGTTTTTGTTCATAAGTGTGAAAAAAGAGTTGGTTTGTTGTGACCATCTCTGTAGTTAATGGCTTTCGCTCCTGCGTGGCTTTTTTGTTTCCATTGCATACCACCAAACAATAAACGACCAGCTCTCTATTTTGTTACTTGTTTTTTCCTCGGGACTTCTCAGCGCCACCACATTGCAAATTATTAATAAAGCATCTTGTTTCTATGCGAGCGTACGTTTGATTCCAAGTCGACAAACCTAACCCTACTTATATCATACAAAATCTGCCTTTCACCCATCATCTTATGTCATTACAACTAAATTATTCGGAAATATCTTTACAGAATCTATTTATCTTTAATAAAAAAATAGGGGAATGGTGTTAATGGGTCTTTGGTTTGCTAGAAAAGTTGAATGTTTTAGAATGAGTCCATCAAAGATCAAGTTTGTCTGAGTGTAATGCCCCAACATCATAAGGGATGAGATCGAGATCTTGTCCCTAGTGACTTTGATAGAATGAATATCCCTCAATCCTTAGCTCTTAGCCAAAAAAGTTTCAACTTATTACTTGTACTTTTGTGTTAGATAGCTAAACGATTTAATGTTTGATATAAAACCCTTCAACAACAAAAAAATGGAAACGCCACTTTATTTTCATACATTGTTTGTGTTTTGAATTTATTTTTATTTTATTTTTTGAAAAATGGAAAGCAAATTACTAACTACTATTTTTGATTATTTTTTATTTAAATTATTTTGAGTATTGTAAGCATATTGTTGTAGTGTTTAAATTATATTTTATATAAATCAATTTTAATTATGAGTTTATCATTTAAAATTACTTTATTTATTATTTGGTCAAAATCAATCTAATTTCTTAGGTTTTTAATTAGTTTGGACTAGGCCACATATTTTGGCATTGTTCTATGGATAATGCCATACCATATGACATAGTCTATCATAGTCAAATTTCAAATCTCTTGCTTTCAAAATTGGTTTTCCTAGAAGTTGGCTTTTACTTTGAGTGTGTGAAAAACAAATACTTTGCACTAAGCAATTAAGATAATGTATTTTTTAATAGACCTAGGTTATTAGTCATTGTGGGATAATAAAAAAGCGATTGGAACATCTCATTGCAAATCATTTACATTTGAGAATTACATGATCAACATTATTTACATATTATACATTACATCAAGTGTTGACTATGTCTTGGAATATCGTAAATTGGTTCAACAAGTTTGACTATTATCAATGAAGTCAATGTATTCCCT
Organism: Sequoia sempervirens; assembly: GCA_007258455.2. Taxonomy (NCBI): domain Eukaryota; kingdom Viridiplantae; phylum Streptophyta; class Pinopsida; order Cupressales; family Cupressaceae; genus Sequoia; species Sequoia sempervirens. The sequence continues at coordinate 77,194 of VDFB02138893.1, forward strand.
CTACCATGTAAAAGGACCCAAAATGTTTTCCAACACAACCCTCTATTCAACAAATGATATTGTGTGTGTTTGAGTTGCATTTCCTTTTCTTTTTGAGATCAAATTTTAATTTTGTTAGATGATTTATCCTTTCCTTTGGAAAATATCCTCTTCCAAGTTCCTTTCAACATATTCCTTTTCTATGTTAGTGGAAATTTTAGTTTGTATAGTTTGTTGGTAGAAGTTCCCCTTTAATGAACTTCACCCCTTTACTAGTGAAAGTTTTCTCATCCTCCTATTGACTTAACATGCTCATTGCCCACTAAGAATTCATTATTATATCCAATAACACAAAAATGTTTTTCTTTGAAGTAGTGCTTGATCTTGATTTGGTCCCTACCCCACTTTGTGATTCATTTGAATTGTTTTGTTAGAAGAAAAAGGTACTACCCCAAGATTTCACCCAAGGAATTAATAAGTATCGAATAGGCTAAAAAATGTCTTATATTATAAAATTGCAACATAAAGTGGTCATAATATATGCTTACACATTACAATATCAACAAACAACACAAAATTGAAAGAAATGAACAAGAAACTCTATCTAATGCATGACAACACAAGGTCTACAACCAAAAAAAATATTGGAATATTTTTAGGATCATTGCGGATTAACACTAACATATAATAAATAGAGGAGATAGAGTCTTCTTTGAATTGACAATAGAGTATTCAACTCTCCTAATTGACACAACCAAAAGGAAAGTTCATGGATGAAAGGAAGTCGGGTGAATGGAAACAACTTCCTACAATAATCTAAGTAGGGGAGAGTTACAAAATTTCCTTTTTAACACCTTACACAATTACAATAAGAGAAATACATAGAGAAGATAATGAAACAACAAGTACACAAATATAACAAACACCAGATATACATGGGAAAAACCCTTTCGAGTAAAAAAACCCACCCTCAAAAAGCACAGTACTATTGTATTACTTCAAATAAGAGTTACAATACAGTCCCAAGTACAAAGCTTTTTTCAAAAAGTGCTTAAAAAAAAACCTGTTCTAGAGTGATACCAACAACACTTCGTTACGTGCAACGAAACTATGCATTCTATAATGCAAGGCACTCAATATATAGAGATATGCAATCTTGAAGAAGCATCTAGAAGGAGAGGGGTGTCGAAATCCACATGGCACAATATCCCACACCATAAACATGCATTTGGACACATGCACAACATTCCCTTACACCCCTTACAAGTGCCATTACATGCAATATTCTTTCTCCACGCTTGGGCGCCTAGAATATGCTAAAAATAGGCTATGACATATGCCTTACAATTGTCATAGAATCTATCATAGCATCTGTCATAAAATCTGCCATACTTACAACACTTACAACTGCAAGAGAATTTGTCATAAATGACCCAAAATACCTGATTCTCTTACACCTTGTCATAACCCATCTTGGGTGCCAACTTCCTCCATGTATGAAGATGCCTTATGATGTGTCATATAATCTATCATATGTCATAGATTCCAAAGTGGGGCACCTATGTCCACTTGGGATGATTATGTGTCATCCAGTCACCTCCAACGAGGATGCCATCCAATCAGTGGGTCCCAATTTATGACATGACACCATAGGAAATTAAATAATACAAATAAATACAATAATAAATTAATTAAATCAATATTAGGACTCTAAGATTGAGACACGTTAATCCAAACATTCTCTCACTTGTCGAAGACCTGCCAAGAGTCATATAGAATCATTTGCTCAGGGTCCCAAGGCCCATGGAATCAGAACACCATCTAAAATTTTTTGTGCTTACTGGTTTCGTCAGTGCATTTGCAACATTCACCAAAGTGTCTACCTTCTCCAAGTTCACCTTTCCATCTTCTACCATATCACAAAAAAAATTATATTGAACATCGATGTGCTTTGTTCTAGCATGGAAGGTAGGATCCTTGGTTAGGAAAATCACACTTTGATTGTCACAACAAACCATAACTTGTCCTGCATCAAAACCAATATCAAAACACAGTCTTTTAAGCCAAATAGCTTCCTTACATGCATGAGTGGCTGCCATGTACTTTTCCTCTATCGTGGACAACGCGACTACAACCTGTTGCTTACTCATCCAAGTGATAGCACCACCAAACATCATAAACACGTAACCATTTGTGGACCTTCTATTGTCAATGTCACTTGCCCAATTTTCTAAATCCACATATCCATGAATACTCACAAAATGCTGAGGTCTAGTAGGATAACCATGAAAACACACGACATACTCGGAAGTACCTCATAAATATCTGAACAATCTCTTAACTACATCCCAATGCACCTGCCTAGGATTAACCATAAATAGCTGATTCCTATTGCCTGGGCAATTTCTGGTCTTGTACACAACATCGCATACATCAAACTTTCAACTGCACTCGCATATGGTACTTTGGTCATGTCCTCCATCTCAATAGGAGATTTTGGACAATCATTCATAGAAAGCTTCATCCCTTGCATCACAGGAACAACTAATTGTTTGCAATCTACCATGCCGAATCTTTCCAACACCAAGTTCACATACTTGCTCTCGCTTAAATACAAAGCTTTTTGTTATCTTTATCTCTCATGATCTCCATTCCCATAATGTACCTAGTTGCACCTAGGTCTTTCATCTCAAACTATGTTGACAATTGAAACTTCAAATATGAAATCATACTTTTACCATTCCCAATAAACAACATATCATCTATGCATAAGATAATAATGAGAATGCGATCATTATCCAATTTAAAATATACACAATGGTTAATACATCTTTGAAATCCCAATGACAACACATAGGTATCAAACTTTTGGTACTACATTCTAGGAAACTGTTTCAAACCATAAAGAGACTTCTTTAGTTTGCAAACCAAATTTTCTTTACCTTTTTCAGTGAAATGCTCAGGCTATGACATGTAAATTTCTTCCTCCAAATCGCCATGAAGGAACACTATCTTCACATCCATCTATTCCACTTCTAAGTCATACACTACTACAAGTGATAATAGGAGACAAATAGATTTCAACTTCACAACAAGAGAGAATATCTCCCCATAATCAATTCCCTCCACCTGTGAGAACCCCTTAGCGACCAACCATGCCTTATACTTCTCAACCTTGCCATCAAGACCACACTTTTTCTTGAAAACCCATTTACAACCAACAGGTTTATGTCCACTAGACAAAGGTACTAGATCCCAAGTCTTATTTTTATTTAATGTAGCCATCTCCTTGTCCATGGCTTTTATCCAGGAATCTGCATCACTCATACCCATAGCCTCTCTAACATTCCTAGCCTCATCAATGTTAGCAATCAAAGAAAAAATGCAACTGGAATCCAATAATGAATAACCAAACCTTTCTGGTTTCCACCTAACTCATGTAGACCTCCTCAAAGGCCGAGGTTGAGGATCTTCTTCTTCTTCTTTAGAACTTTCAGAGCTTCTTGAGCTCTCCTCATTATAAGATTTAACAGGAGTGCGTAGTTTATCTTTCTTCAGAGTCGGTGGAATCTGAACTACCTCATGTTTCTCCTCTTTCTCTAGTTGTAGCTCAATAATGGAAGGTTTCATCTCTTTGAAGATCACACTTCTGCTGTAGAGAACCTTCTGAGCTTCTGGATTCCAAAGCTTCTACCCTTTCACACTGACACCATAGTCAATAAAGATGCACTTAACAGCCTTGTTCTCCAACTTTGACCTCTTCTCAATTGAAACATGAGCATAAGCTTTGCAACCAAATACTCTAAGATGTCTCATTGAAGGATTTTTACTAGACTATGCCTCCATGGATGTCTTACCAACAAGTGCTGATGTAGGAGATCTATTGATCAAATAACATGTAGTGGCTACTACTTCAGCCCAAAAGTTTTGTTCAAGGTTAGCACCACTCAACATACACCTAGCCCTCTCCATCAATGTTATGTTCATCCTCTTTGCAACTCCATTTTGTTGTGGAGTGTAGGGAGTTTCCTTATGTCTCTTAATTTCCCGTGCTCTTTACAAAACTTTCTAAACTCTATGGAACAAAACTCACCACCATTGTCAATCCTCAAACACTTAATCTTTCTTCTAGTCTAATTTTCTACCAAGGCCTTAAACTCCTTAAACTGACTAAAGACTTCAGCTTTACATTTGAGAAAATAAATAAATGTCCTTCTACTATAGTCATCTATGAAAGAAACAAAATATATAGATTTTGATAATGAAGGAACATTCATAGGACAAAAAACATTTGAATGAACATATTCCAAAACCCCAAAAGACTTATGAGAACTAGAGTAAAAATAAACACGATGTTGTTTTCCTTATATGTGCAATGTTCGCAAAAGTCAAACTCAAGATTACAATCATTAAGGCCTTAAAAAAGGCTCTTATTTTGCAAGGTTCTAAGGCCCTTCTTACCAATGTGACCAATTCGTTGGTGCCATAACATTGTCTTCTCTACAAGAAGCTTCATTTCCATAGAATGAGCACCCTTAGGTACACAAAATGCATGACCATTGGATGTAGCTGCAACATACTTCTTCTTTGCACGATCTAATGGTGAGGATGAAGAATCCAAAGATCTCTTCTTCAGTACATCAGAAGAACTATTGCACTGTACAGTGCATGCATCAAGCTAAAATCGAGTTTCAATATGAACTCCCTTAGCTAACACCATAGCTCCTCTTTTCATCTTGCATCCTCCACTTGAGAAAACAACTTGCACTCCTGAATCGTTTAGTTTACTTATGGAAAATAGGTTTCATGTCAAATACCCTTCACTCGTCCATCAGGAAATATAATTTTGACTCTTCCATGGCCAACAATCTTTAGGTGAGAGTCATCACCCAATCCCCTTCACTCGTCCAATAGGAAATATGATTTTTACTCTTCCACGTCCAACAATCTTCAGGTGAGAGTCATCACCTAGGTACACCTCCCCACCATCGTACTCCTCATACTTTGAGAACCAACCTCTATGAGAGGTCATGTGAAAGGATGCAACCAAGTCTATCAACCACACATCTTACGATGCATGGGCTACCAGAGTTGCAATAAATACTTCAAGAACTTGGGTAAGTGCAAGAAGTTGGGTCCACATTCGGGGGAAGTGTCATTTTTTCAACTTTAAAACAAATACCCATTCATTTTTTAAAATAGGTACCCATTTTAAAGTGGTTACTTGTTCCAAAAGGTTTGAAACTAACAAGAGATGTTTTTCATATGGATTTAGGCTTAGAAAAGGCATGGTAACCTGACCCTTAGCCTTTGACTTGCAACTAAAAAACTAAGGTAGATTGAAGAAGAATGTGCAACTTTGGCAATATGGCTGGTGGATTTTTTTTCTGAATCAATCTATGAAATTAAAACCCATTGGAGAATATGATGTCTAGTTTCCAAACATATAATTTTTATTAAGATTGGATTATATTTGTTATTTTTTAATTAGTTTATAAGAAAACTAGTCCTTAAACTTGAAATATCAAGATTTTTTTGTTTTTTAATAACTTTTTTTTGGTTAAGTTTCTTGGAAAAAAATTATATGGCATCAATATTCAGACAATTCTCTACACAATGAAAAAAAATATATTCAAAAAATGTTTTGTTTAGGTCCAATTATGCTGTCTGTACACGTTGATTTTTAAAAATAACAATTAAGGTCAATAAAAATTCAATAAAAAAAATATATTAAAAAAAATTACAAAAAAAATTCCTCATCAATTCTCATGTTGTTAGCTCTCTTTCCCCAAAAGGAATTAGAAAAATACTTTTATTTGGGTCAAAAAGTGGTGTCCGTACACGTGCATGGTATGGTAAATTTTTTTTTTAAAAAAATGGTTTTTATACATCCCTATCAAAATTTAATTTCTATCATCTGGGTATTTGAATAAATTATGTATTTGGAAACTAGATTCAAAATGCTAAATTTCATATTACTGACTTTTTTTTAAGATTCATTTTGTAAGTGCCTCAAATTTTCAGTCCAAGTGTGACAAATTCTGAAAAATAGCAAAAACACTTCCACTTTTTGAGCTTTTTGTGGACCCAACTTCTTGCATCAGGGATACTTCATCTTGGAATGATTTGTCAAATTCAGAATCAAAGAAAGAATTGTTTTTCTTCTTCTCCTTCTTGCAATCTTTTCAAATGTGATCAACTTCGCCACAATTCCAAAAAAATTCCTTGTAATTCTTGCCAGGAGACTTATATGCAACATGGCACAATATCCCACACCATAAACATGCATTTGGACACATGTACAACATTCCCTTACACCCCTTACAAGTGTCATTACATGCAATATTCTTTCTCCAAGCTTGGGTGTCTAGAATATGCTAAAAATAGGCTATGAAAAATTCCTTACAACTTTTATAGAATCTATCATAGCATCTATCATAAAATCTTCCATACTTGTACAACACTTACAACTATAAGAGAATATGTCATAAATGACCTAAAATACGCGATTCTCTTACACCTTGTCATAACCCATCTTGGGCACCAACTTCCTCCATGCATGAAGATTCATTATGATGCACCATAGAATCTTTCATGTATCATAGATTCTAAAGTGGGATGCCTTCACCTCCAATGCGGATGCCACCTAGCCGCTGGGTCCCAATTTATGACATGACACCATAGGCAATTAAATAATACAAATAAATACAATAATACATTAATTATATCAATATTAGGACTCTAAGGTTGATACACCTTAATCCCAACAATGGAATGGGTTAAAGCATTAGTAAAAGAATTATCCTTGTTTCTTGATGGCAATATGAAAGGCTAGGTTTTCTACTAACCATACTGGTAGTATTAGACCATTACCCTTATCTCCTATGATTATTAAGAATCAAATGGTAATAGATAGGTTCTTTTCCTAGTCTAAGGAAACCCTAACATTAATCTGTTCTATAAATCAAATAGATACATACTTCTCATATCATAAATGATATAAGAGCATATTAAAAACCACAAGGAGGTTACATGGAAGGAAGAATTACTATCTTGACCTACTTTAACAAGATACAACCCATTTCCTTATAAGTTATGAATCATGACATAAAAATAAGTACTAATACAAAACATAAAACACCATCAAACCAGTTTTATGAGAGGACAAGGTAGGCCCCAATGACTAAGCTTTCCTTAGGAAATTTATTTAAAATTTTTTTTTGCAACTATCCATTATCTTGGGATGGACTTTGTTGGTTATATTTTCCTCTATTACTAGTACAGACTCACCCATAGACATCCTAAGATAACCCTTGGATATCTTAGAAATCATCCTTAGCATAAAAAAAATCACCCCTAGTATGATAGGTGATTTAAAATAATGCATACAGACTAGTGAAAATGGCTCACAAAGACTCCAAATTTGACACTAAGGATGCTAAATGGGTTAGAACTCTATAAGTATACTATCACATTTGGCCCTTAAGACAAAGATTCAATCTTGTTATAACATAATGTTATTGGGGTCATATCCTTATAATATCTATATATTATTCTAATGTAAGGTATTAAAACCTTGTGCATATTATATACTTTATATGCTTTATAAAGCACATACCATTTAAATAATTAATAATATAATAATTTATATTAGATTATTGATCATTTATAAATGGTAGTTTTGAATAGGTGTGACTAATACCTCTTCAAATACTTTTTCACCCCTTCTCTTATATTTAAGGAGATTCTCTCTCATTGAGAGGATAAGAAATTTATAGTGAGTTATATCACTACAAACAATAGGTATTATTGGCCATGTGTAATTGAGAAGTGATATCACTAGGTTTTGTCTATAATTTAATAATTTATAATTTTGTAAATTCTTTTATAATCAAATGATATTTTATGGGATTTTTACCTAAAAGCATTTTTTCCATGTATATATTGTGTAATGTGTTGAAAATTTACATATTTTATTTATCTTGTATTTTATTTGTGATGATTAGTAATGAAGATCCTAATTTCTAAAAAATATTCAAAACAAGGACAAAGTTCACCAATCTAAAATCTAGACTTGCATGACCAAGACAATGTAAGCCCAAAAAGGTTTAACACTAAATACATCATAGCATCCTCATATTGAGTGATATTTTTGAATAGTTTGTCAAATTAAATTTCAACATAAAAAAGCTTCAATATACCATATCTCGATTCCAAAAAAAATAAAAAAAATTAGTTTTACTAAAAATCTACTAATCACAACTAACATAATCCATAAATTTTATTTCAACTTGAATGTAAACTAGATCTACACATCCTACAATCAATACTCAACATAATAGAATTCTACTGCAAATCAAGAGTGTAATGTCTATTAACATATGCTATGATTCTTTGTACCAAAATTTTTGGTGAGGCCTTGTATTTCCATCGAGGTGTCTTGATTGTGTACCTTATTGAATAGGACAACTAAGAGGGGGGTGAATCAATTGTCACATATTTAATCTTTTAATTCAATCACCGGAACTAATTCTTAACACTGATTAAATAATTAATCATTAAATGACAATGCAGAAACTTAAATCCAACACTTAAACACAATATATCACCAGATTTATGTGGAAAACCCAATAAGGGAAAAACCATGGTGAGGATTAAATCACACTATAGAGAATATCAAAACTGATTATAAGAGGCTCACTACCTGAGAAATAAGGCTCACTACCAAAATAAGGACTCACTGTCCAAAATAAGGACTCACTATCCAACAAGGCTAACAACCCAGAGGGCTCACTACTATAGAGATACAAAGAAGACAAAGAAGAATTGTTATAGAGAGAAAAATATCAATGCAACAAAATATTACACCTCAATCACTTGCAATCATGTATGAATGATAAAGTTCACCTTCAACTCATTGCTTCTGGAAACTCAATATTAAGGCTTCACAATGATATGCCACACTCGCATCACATACACTCATTGGATAGCATCAATGTCGCATCTATTTGCTCTTTTCCTTTTCACTTATCTCTCTTCTTCACTCTTGTATATTTTTTATCACTAACTCATCTTGTATTTATACCATCTTCAACTTTGAAACATATCCAAAGTTGGCCATCCAAATTCAAATTTAAATTAGGTCAGCACCAAAATATTCTAGGGTGGAATTAGAATGAGGGAGACCCAAACACATGCTTCATAGGGACCCAAATAGATCCAACATGCTTCACTAACTTTGAAAGTAGTATTCCACACAAGGTCTGCCAAACCAGTGTAAAAAACATAAAACCATTAAGTACAAACTTTCCAGGTATTGAAATTATCTTCAACACAATCAAGGAAACTCAACTCTAGAACCACAAGTCATAAGACTTCATCAAAGATAAATCTAGACCAATAAAATTTCTCCCGGACCTCAACCAGAAACATAGAAAACCACAGTTGACAATTGGTGAACACAACTCACACTGTTCAATGAATCAATAGCCAAAAATTTGGATATAGCATCTTCCAACAACCAAGACCAACATATCTAAACCATGAAAATGTAGGAGAAAAACCCGGAGCAACTACTCAACACTTGCAACTTGTCTTCATTATAATTTTCTCAATATCCTCAACATAAACAACCATCAACAACCAATTGATAACTAGTTGATTAGTTGACATTAGTGACAACACCTTCAATCTTTCCATTCTTGCAACAATCTCCCCCTTTGTCATTGATGACAACACATGATGTGAAAAACCATCAAAGACACCATACTAGCTCTGAATACACTTCTCAAGATTTTCTTTCTGTTTCTCCCCCTTAGTAGATAATTTCTTATATTCTTCCTCTTTTCCTTCACATGCTTCCTCTCCTTTTTTTTCTTTTTTTTTTCATGCTTCCTCTCCTTTTTCACATGCTTCTTCTCCCCCTTTGACATCAATGGAAAAGGAAAAAAATATTTTACATTGATTTCTCCTTTTACATGAAAAAAAAATATAATGACAACACTTGACACTGCCTGCTCCCCTTGAGAGGTAGCCACCAAAACATCAATCCAAAAGAAAGATAGATCAATAGATCCATTGGACCGATGCATCTCCATATGCATCTAGTTCAAGAAGGGAGTGGCAATAACCCCCAAATTTTCCTAGAGATACTCAAAAGAATCTTTAGGAAGAGCCTTCATGAAAATATTAGCCACCTGATCCTTCGTTGGAACATACTCAAGCTTTACTTCATTCTCCATGACCTTCTCTCTCAAAAAATTATATTTGATAGATATATTCTTCATCGTCGTGCATCACATGATTCTTCAAAATGTTACTTGTACTTGTGTTATCACATAAAATAGAAATAGGATCATCATATACCATTGTGATATCTTTCAATGTTTGTTTCATCCATAGAACTTGTGTACAACAAGATGCAACAAAAATATATTTAGCTTCAACAGTAGAAAGTGAGACTGAATCTTTATTTTTGCTCAATCATGCCACTAATTTGCAACCAAGAAAGAATGCACCACCACTCGTACTGTATCTGTCACCTACACATCCAACCCAATTTGCATCTGTATAAGCACTAAGTGTAAATTCAGTATCTCTAGGATACCATAATCCATAATCCGGAGTTCCATTCAAATATCTGATTTTTTTTTAACAGTAGCAACATGCATTTCCTTAGGATCTTCTTGAAATCTATCCACAAGATAGATAGCATGCATAATATATCTGGTCTAGTAGTAGTCAAATATAGTAGTCCACCAATCATAGATCTATACTTGCTCTGATCAGCCTTAGGTGAATCATCATCTTTACCCAATTTGTAACCAGTCACCATAGGAGTACATATTGGTTTGGAACCGTCCATCCTAAACTTCTTCAACATCTCTCTCACATACTTCGACTGTGAAATAAATATTTCTTTCTCTATTTGATTGATTTGTATCCCAAGAAAAAAAATCATCTCTCCAAACATAGACATTTCAAATTCTTTCTACATCTCTTTCGCAAACATCTTACACATATTTTCATTTCCTCCAAAGATAATATCATCAACATATACAACTACAATCAAGATTTTGTCATTTTCAATCTTAAAATATAGATTACTATACGTTGTACCTTTGTTGAAACCTTTTTGAATCAAGTACCTGTCCAAACTCGCATACCAATCTCTAGGAGCTTGGTTCAATCCATATAAAGCTTTCTTCAATTTGCACACCATATCTGATTGCTCTGACAATTGAAATCCTTCTGTTGTTCTATATAGAATTCTTCTTCTATCTCACCATTCAAAAATGTTGACTTAACATCCATCTGATAAACCTTAAAATATTTATGAGAAAAAAATTCTAGGAACATCCTTATAGCTTCCATTCTTGCTACCAAGAAAAATTTTCCTGAAAAATCTATACCTTCTACTTGTGAGTAGCCTTTACACACAAGCCTTTCTTTTTTTCCAACTTCTCCATTCTCATTCAACTTATTTCTGAATACCCATTTTGATCCAATAATGTTTTTATCTTCTGGTCTTGGGACCAATTCCCAAGTTTGATTCTTCTCAATTTGCATAAGTTCTTCTTTCATAGCTTCCATCCAATTTTCATATTTACAAGCTTCACTTACAGTCTTCAACTCAATCTCAGAAATTAAAGACAAATTAACTTCAGCAACAACTTTGCTTCTAGTTAATACTCCTTTAGTCTTATCACCAATAATATGATTTTCTAAATGATTCTTTTGTACATATCTAGGTTTCTTAGGTGACATCATCAGAGCATCTTCTTCTCTTTCATTCGGATTCTCTTCTTGCTCATCCTTTTCCTTTTCTTCCACAATTTTTTCAATTCTTATGCAATTGGGTTCATTAGATTCATATCCATCAATGCCAACAGAATTCTTCATTGTCTCATCCACCTTAACATTGGAACTTTCTACAATATTTCTCAGTATTTTATTGAAACATTTGTATTAGTTTCTATTAGTAGAATATCTAAGAAAAATTCCTTCATTACTTCTTGCATCAAACTTTCCTAAAATTTCTTCATCTCTTCTTATATAACATTTGCTTCCAAATACCTTGAAATATTTAACAGTAGGAATTCTTCCATGCCATAGCTCATAGGGAGTCTTTGTACTATTTGCTCTTATAGCTTGAACTCGATTGAATACATAAACAATAGTATGAATAGATTCTTTCCAATAAACTTCTGGTAAACTAGCCTTAGTAATCATTAATCTAGCAGCCTCTTGAACTATTCTGTTTTTCCTTTCAACAACTCCAATCCACTGAGGAGTTCTCGGGGCAGATAATTGTCTCTTTATTCCATTCACTTCACAAAACATATTAAACTCATGGGAGGTGAATTCTCCACCTCTGTCAGAACTTAAGAATTTTATCTTCAAGTTCACTTCATTTTCAACCATAGCTTTGAATGTCTTGAATCTATCTAATGCATCTGATTTCTCTCTAAGAAATGTAACCCATGTATATCTAGAATAATCATCAATTAAAAGCATAAAGTTCCTTTCACCAAGCAGACTTCTCACTCTTTTCGGACCAAAAATATTTGTATGAACTAAATCCAGTAGAACAGTAGTAGATTTTTCCTTTGATCTATAATAATTTCTTGCTTGCTTTCCAAACTGACAATTTCTACAAATAGCATTGACAGGTTTTGTAATTCCTTGTAAATCTCTCATAGCTTGAACAACACTAATCCTTTCCAAGTTATCAAAATTCATGTGACACATTCTCCTATTCCATAACCAACTATCATTAATCTGAGTCATTATGCCTTAAGCCATTAACATAGTAGACATCATTAGTATGATGCTTTCCATCAAAACTTACTGAATCTATCCCACATATTTTAGCACCAGTATCATCTCCAAACATAACCAAGCCTCCATCATATTTTTCAAGCTTAAAAAACTTACTTTTATCATCAATAATGTGATGTGAACAACCACTATCAACTACCCAATAATTCTTTTCTTGTTTAGCATGTAGGGTAGAGATAATCATACCTTCATTTTTCTCCTTCTCCAAAGGGATTTCCTTTACCTAGTTTTTTAAAATTAGCAGAAGTAGGTTAATCCTTAATCATCAAGAACATGCATTCATTATCATCAAGATCTTCATACTCAAAATATCCATCAGATATACTATCATTCTCATTCACATAATATGCTATGTTAATCTTCTTTCCTTTATTTTATTTCTCATATCTTTGTTTATTCCCCTTAGCTCTTTCTGGACACTTTGAAGCATAATGACCTATTTATCCACAACTAAAGAACTTAAAGGGTAACTTACCTTCATACTTCCTAGAGCCTTTCCTCATTCTTCTTACAAAGTTAGCTTCTATTTCATCAAAGTTTTCTCCATCTAGAGCTTCAAATTTTTTAGCCTTAAAAGTAGTCTCTAATTTGCATCCATTCCTCAGATTTGGCATCTCACAAAAATCTTTCTTTAGTGCACTCTAATCAATAGCACACACTTTCTCACTGTAAGCATTAGGGAGAGTCTTGAGAATCTTCTTCACAATCTTGGTTTCATCTATAGTAGCGCCAATTCCTCGCATTCCAACCACTATCTCATCCAATCTCTGTACATAAGCTTTAACATTCTCATCTTTAGACATATGTAGAAGCTCAAACTGTGTCTCCAAATTCTAAAAATTTTCCTCTTTAACTCTTTCATCACCTTCATGTTCTCTTTCCAAAGCATCCCATACTTCCTTAGCAATCTTCAAATTTTGATCCTTAATCAACTTGGAATGTACCAAACTGTTCTTCAAGATGTACTTCACCTTATTGTTCACTTCATGTGCTTTGATCTCTTCAGTCGTACTTGGACCATTAGTAGGAGTGTAAGGATTCTTGTAAGCTTTCTCCACATCATATCCACAATACTCCAGATATTCTATCATCAATATTTTCTAGATAGCATATTTAGCTCCATCGAACCTCAGATAATCATAAATCATTTTGCAAGCCATCCTGGACCTTCCTCAAGCAGTTAAGCTCTTCACCAAGGAACTAAGATTTGATACCATTTGTTGAATAGGAAAACTGAGAGGGGGGGTGAATCATTTGTCACAGATTTAATCTTTTAATTCAATCATCAAAACTAATTCTTAACACTACTTAAATAATTAATCATCAAATGCCAATGCAAAAACGTAAATCCAACAGATAAACACAATAACACCAGATTTACATGGAAAACCAAATAAGGGAAAAACCATAGTGAGGATTAACTCACACTATAGATAATATCAAAACCAATTACAAGAGGCTCACTACCAAAATAAGGACTCGCTATTCGAAACAAGGAATCACTATCCAATAGGGCTAACAACCCAGAGGGATCACTGCCACAGAGATACAAATAAGACAAAGAATACTTGTTACAAAGAGAAGACAATCTCAATACAACAAAAGATTCCACCACAATCACTCACAATCATGCATGAATGATAAAGTTCACCTTCAACTCATTGCTTCCAGAAACTCAACATAAGGCTTCACACTGATCTACCACACTCGCATCACACACAATCATTGATAGCATCAATGTTGCATCTATATGCTCTTTTCCTTTTCACTTATCTCTTTTCTTCACTCTTGTATATTTTTCATCACTAACTCATCCTATATTTATACCATCTTCAAATTTGAAACATATCCAAATTCAAATTCAAATTAGGTCGGTGCAAAAACATTCTAGGGTGGAATTAGAATGAGGGAGACTCAAACACACACTTCATAGGGACCCAAATAGATCCAACATGCTTAACTAACTTTGAAAGTAGTATTCCACACAAGGTCATCCAAACCAGTGTAAAACACATAGAACCATTAAGCATGAGCTTTCTAGATACCAAAATTATCTCCAGCACAATCAAGGAAACTCAACTCTAAAACCACAATTCATAAGACTTCATCAAAGAGGAATCTAGACCAACAACATTTCTCCCAGACCTCAACCAAAAACACAAAAAACCACAGTCCACAACTAGTGAACGCAACTCACACTGTTCAATGAATCAACAACCAAGACCAACATATCTGAACCATACAAATATAGGAGCAAATCTAGAGAAAAACCTAGAGTAACTACTCAATAGTCACAACATGTCTTCATTACATTTTTCTCAATATCCTCAACATATACAACCAACAACAACCAATTGATAACCAGTTGATCAGTTGACATCAATGACAACACCTTCAATATTTCCATTCTTGCAACATACCTATGTTACTATTTGGTGTGTTTTATCACTTTATGTGATGTTTTAAACAACTATCAATGTACATTATCAATGAATTTTATATTGGAATATATTGTTTAACTATGTATTATTGGATGCACACGTCATGGTATTATGTTTAAACTGTTTTATAGTTTGATACTACATCATAATTATCAATGTAGTTCTATGTGGATGACCATCAAATGGTATGGATCATGTATAATTTTGGGCTCACGTATGTGGATTTGTATATGTTGGACTATTTTTATGTTTTAGGGTATGTGCAAGATCATGATGAGCCAAAAAGTGGTGATATGATGGGTATGTGGCTGACGACTTTTTTAAAACCCAAAATTGATGAAACGAAAAGGGTTTTAAAGGATATTCTCAACTTTCCACCAATATAAATTATGGTTTACTTTGAATTTAATAAATAATTATTATTCATTTTCTATTTGAATTACGAAAAAAGTCTTGATTGATAGGTTGATTGAAAAAAATCTATAGCTTTCAAACGTATCACATTTTTTGAATCTGAAACATGCGTCACATTCTATGCTTCACATACTATAAGATTAAAAAAAAAATGAATTTCGTGAAGTTTTGACCAAGTTAAGGTGGTCAAACATATGTGAATTTATATTTTTTAAAAGTTGTAATAAAAAAAATCATAATTAATTATTTACTTTGAAAAAAATTACAAAAAAATATGCATCACATTGGGACATGAGTCCTCTACTTATATCTAAAATATTATCATTTTATTGTGGTTAGGGTGGTCAAAAAGACACCTACTTCTTATTTTTCCAAATTTAAGTACCAATACATTGAAATTTCAAATTTTCACTAAATAATTTTTAAAAAACCTAGTAGTGTAGAAACTACATTCAATTTTCTACAGATTCTATTCTTACATATTTTTGAAATAATATAGATAACTTATTCAAATTTTTACATCAAGTTTCCTAACTCTAATTTTTCTTAATTTTTCGCCACTTAAGGGCCTGTTTTTTCCATGATGATCCCGCACATACCCTTTAGCATCATTTTTATAACTATACTTATTATATGTGATTTGATTTTGATTATCTATTTTAGTATTATATTTTTGTTGAATAACAATTTTTGTTCTTGTATTTCTAGATCATGCAAATTTAGGATGATTTTCAATTAATGGAACTATTGATATTGTTTTCATCGATATTGTATCACTTTGGGATTTATGGAGTGTTTTAGCTATGTTGTATAGAAATTTTATACCTAATCTTTTATTGAGTGTGTAGGAATCCGTATAACTAACACTGGTTAATTGGGGATGGTTTGGTTTGGGAAATTATATGTTATGTATATCCCCCATCTCACTTAATTGAGTTGTGAGATGTATCTCATGTTTACTATGAAACCAAGATCCAAATCAAGGTTGATTCTTTATCCATGTGTTGTGAATAAACTAGTAATGTGTGTGTGCTCTCATTAGGGTCAGTGCAAGACCATGATGTGCCAAACAGGACCCTTTAGTTGCAATAAAAATACAAAAAAATAGACTTAAGAAACTTCACATAAGAATTTGAATAGGTTATTAACATAATTTTGAAAAAAATGTAGGAATAGAATTTGTATCAAATTGAATGTACTTTTTAAGCTACTAGGCCTTTTTTGGGAAAAAACTTAATTTGATTCTAGGTGAAAATTTAAAATTTCAATGTAGTAGTACATTAAATTTTGGAAAAATAAAAAAACAAGTGTTTGTCTACACACCCTAATTATGAGAAAAAATAAATATTTCCTTTTTAATCTTTCAATAGAGGGCACATTCCCAAATGTGACATATTTTTTTGTAATGTTTTTACAAGTAAATAATTAGTTATGAATTTTCTAGTAGGAATTTTTTAAAATATTAAAAACCATTTTTCCGGCCACCCTAACTTGGCCAAAAATTTATGAACTTCATTTTTTAAAACTATAGTTTGTGAAGCATAGCGTGTGACACATCTTTTGGATTCAAATAATCTATAACCGTTTAAAAGTTGTAAATGTTTTTCAATCAACCTATCAATCAAGACTTTACACACAATGCATGTTAAAGTTCAATAATAATTATCTATTAAATTCAAAATAAAGCATATCTTATATTGGTAGAATGCTGACAATTTTCTGAATAAACCTTTTTCATTTTTGGGGCTAGGAATTATGCTAGGTCTCCTTTGCTCAATTAGGGTCTTTCACCTAATGAAAAGAGATAGATCCCACACCCAAAATCTATGTGGTTCACTCAATCTAAGATATGTAATGTATGATGTTATTATGTTTAAATGCAATGTTCTAGATGTAGCTAATTGATAAGATTGATTGATTAAATTTGCAAAACCTAAGAAATGTGAATTGTTTGAAAACACATTGTGTTATGTAGAAATGAATGCAAAACTTAACATAAATGAACCAAACTGAAAGTGTGCACATGGAATGTGGATGAAGACTAGAAATGGATTCCAGAATGCTATTGATGTTGATTTTTAGGCTTGGTGGGACTCATTCGCCATTCTGGGCGAATCAGTCCCAGTTCTGCAAAATTGAGTCGGAACCTGTTTCTGACAAAAGGGTATCTAAAAATGTAGAAAACTAAAAAATGACCTTGAAGTGGGACTCATTCGCCACCCATGGCGAATGAGTCCACTTTTGAATTTCTAAATTTTCAAAAGTGGAATTTGAAGCTTCTGATCTGCACTAACTTCCTACAGGTGTCCGCTTTCGAAACTCTGATTTACGGGTCTGAAAATGAGTTTTGTGGATATTTTGACTTGTTGAATGAATAGAAGACTTGAGTAACCTTGAAACTTTATCTTCAATGATTTCCAAGCTTCCAAGAGTCCTAAATCTACAAACACACAAGACAAGAGAGAGAAAAGTTGGATGTTAGGGCATGGGGGTTTGCCTTGGTCAAACCCCTTTTAGGTAATTAAACCAA
This sequence comes from Sequoia sempervirens, assembly GCA_007258455.2. Taxonomy (NCBI): domain Eukaryota; kingdom Viridiplantae; phylum Streptophyta; class Pinopsida; order Cupressales; family Cupressaceae; genus Sequoia; species Sequoia sempervirens. The sequence goes on from VDFB02138893.1 coordinate 95,398, forward strand.
AATAGAGAAAGAATGTAATGAAACATGCAATAATGGAGTTTATTACCTTGCCATGATGTTTGATCTTGAAATTCTACAACAAAACATGAAGGATCTTCCCTTGAATATCTAAAAATTGATATCTTGGAGACTTGAAATGATGAAACCTTAAGTTGCTTGACTTGAGATGGAAGATTGATGGACAAATAATGAAGAATTGTTATGATTTAGGGTTTAGAGAGGTGATTTTATAGGAAATTCACCTTCTTAGCCCAAAAATTGGATCCCCAAGGTTGACATGTAAGAATATTAAACTTAAATTTCACTTTTTTTCCTGCTCAAAGGTAAAAAATGAGCCAAATGGGACTCATTCGCCACCCATGGTGAATGGGTCCCACCTGGATGGGACTGATTCACCATGGATGGTGAATGGATCCCACAGGGGCCATTTTGATAGCTAGAAAGCTAGGAGATAAGGAAATAAGATTTAAATTGCAACTTTGTCGGTTAATTGAATTTAAGCCTCAGGATACACAATATGGGTTAATAGAGGCCTATTAGTGATGATGTAAATGTCAATTAGGGCTTGGGACACAAAATTCAATGTGAAAGTGTGATTAAATACACTTTATAACACTAAAATGAGGTCCACATAACATAGAAAGGCACAAGAACCAATGTGAATGTGTGAGACATATTACAACACTAGTTTATCTTTAAGTTTAATTCAAAAACCTTCTAGATTGATGTAATAATGTTATTAAACACATTTTATAATGTTGAATTAGGGAGAAATAGGTTCATTAAGTCTAGAAAAGCGTGAAAGTATCTTACAACACCTTTACAAGACATTGATAAAAGCATGTGAAAGGGTCCAAGACCTAGTGTGGATGCATAAAATGCCTCACAACACCTAAATCAAGGCCTCATTAAGTCCAATTATCATGAATTATTCCCAATTCAAGCAAAGGGTACTTTTTTCTATTGTGCAATTTCATCAAAATTAAATAAATTTTTTTTATCAGCATAAAGGGTGAAGTTTGAAGAACCATTGCAACCCATGTAAACACGTTGAAGATGTTGACTTTTTGGGTTGCACACCCACAATCCAAATTCCAAAGTAATACCGAGGCAAAACATATATTCATTATTAATGGATATCTGATAGAAATGGATATCCATTTCTTTTAATTAGAAATATTAATATATATAAATATCACTATAGATTTAAATTCAACATGCTATAATATTAATATTAATATTAATATATATATATATATATAATATATGATAAATTAATATATACTAGGAAATATTAATATTAATATAATATATATTATATTTAATATAAATATAATATTATATATAATAATATAATATATTATAAAAAAATTAATGGATTTTTGCAAGGGAGTTTTAAATATCATATTTATTACAATAAATCTATAAGGAGCTGAAAGCAATATGTATGTCTCTCTCTCCCTCCCTCTCTCTCAGCTTCCTTCTATAATTTTGTCTATCTCCACTCACCCTATCCCTCTCTACCTACATTTCACTCAATCCATCTCACCCTACCTCTCCCTCCCTCCCACCTTCCCCCCTCTCTACCTCTCTCTTAGACCCTTCCCCCTCTAATTTTCTCTATATCCCCTCCCTACCTTCATCCCTCTCTACTTCTCTCTATAGTTGGGCTCTCCCTCAATCCCTCCAAATGTAGGTCACTCTCTCCACTTATCCCTTCCTTTCTCCCTCACTCCCTCCCTCTCCCTCTCTCTACCTACCCCTCTCTCTTGTTGGGATTAATATGTCTCAATCTTAGAGTCCTAATATTGACTTAATTAATGTTTTATTATATTTATTTGTATTATTTAATTGCCTATGATGTCATGTCATAAATTGGGACCCATTGATTGGGTGGCATCCTCGTTGGAGGTGACTAGATGAAACATAATCATCCCAAGTGGACATATACATCCCACTTTGGAATCTTTCACCTATGATAGATTCTATGACATTTCATAAGGAATCTTTATGTATCGAGGAAGTTGGCACCCAAATTGGGTTATGATAGGTTGTAAGAGAGTCGGGTATTCTTGGTTAGTTATAACGGATTCTCTTACAACTATAAGTGTTGTCAGTTATGAAAAATTCTATGATAGTTGTAAGATGTGTAAGGCATTTTCCATAGCTTATTTTTAGCATATTCTAGATGCCCAAGCTTGAGGAAGGAATATTTGCATGTTATGACAACTGTAAGGGGTGTAAGGGAATATGTTACATGTGTCCAAATTCATGTTATAGCATGGAAGATTGTGCCATGTGGATTTGGATGCCCCTATCCTTCTAGATGCCTCTTGAAGCTTGTATCTCTCTCTCTCTATATTGAGTGCCTTGCATTGTAGAATATATAGTTTATTTGCAAGTAACGAAGTGGTGCTGGTATCACTCCAGAATAGGTTTTTGTTTTGAAGCACTTGTTGAAGAAAGATTTGTACTTGGGGTTGTATTGTAACTCTTATTTGAGGTAATACAATAGTATTGTGCTTTTGAAGGGTGGGGTTTTTTACCCAAAAGGTTTTTCCCCACGTATATTTGGCGTCACTGTTTTATGTATTTTTTCTATTCTATTCCATTATTCTTATGTGTTTCTCTATTGTAACAATATAAGGTGTCAATAACAAAATATGGAGAAGAGAGGGAGTAGGAAGAGGAGCAAAGGGAGAAATTTGAAATCTAGGGAGGATTTTGGAGAGGATGGTGATGATTTTGCAAAGGCAAATGGTTTGTGAATGTTGGGTGGATTGCTGCTACTATTCCATTGGGTTGTTGTGGAATGGTATCAGATGTTTTTTTTGGCCTGGGTTGTGCTATTGCAGGTTTGTTGGTTGTTTTCATTCGTCTAGGAAGTTGTAGTTTGGTGTTGGTTGTGACTGTTAGCCTACCAGGGAGCTATTTTTTGGGACTGGTTGTTTTTGTCGCCCTATTGGGTTTGCTTGGTGCTTGGCCTTTCCTTGGTGTTTCTTGTTCTCTAGGGTTTTTGTTTTAGAGTGTTGGATGGGTTTTTTCTTTTCTACTCTTGGGTTGTTTCTACACAGCTCCCCTTTGTGGGTTTATTAGGTCTCAAGAGGGTTGTGCCTAATGTTTGTTCTACTACTGAGACTCTCCTTGTAGTTGTTGTGATCTGCCTGGTTGTAGAAGGTTTCCTCATTGACCTCTATTCTTTTATCCTTAGTTGTTTCTATGTGGATCTCTTTAGTTTGGAGCTAAAGGCAATGTGTGTTGGCCTTTTTCTTGTTTTATTGGTTTTAACTAGGCTACGTTTAAAGTTATTTATGTTGTCCCAGTGGTATTTTATTTTGGCTAGAATTTTCTTCTCCTCCTTTCTCAGGGTTTTGAGTGTGTGTTTGAACCCCTTATGGCTTGAAACATTTATGCTTTTGTTGGGGTTTGTTCTATTTTTCATGATGTTATGTGTCTATTTTTTCTTGTTTAAGACTATTCATTTGAACGGGTTGATTTATGAATTTGTTACTTATGCTAGGCTGTATGTTAAGCTCTATTTTAAGACCCATATTTTCTCATATTTAATTGGTGTGTTTGCTGCCCATGTGGGTATGTTATTCTGTACAACTGAGCTCCTTCAAATTTTTATGCTAAAGGCTCAAAAGTATCTTCTCTCAAGGGGCCATTGGCTAAGGAGTATTATTTTTCTTCTTCCATGCTCCAATTTTTTGCTATGCCAAAGGATGTTATGTCTTTCCTTTGTATGGGAGTAGTTGCTTTCTTTCGAGTTCTATAGTTAATTTCTTCTATGGGGGTGGAGACTACTCCTTCTAAGGTGGATCCCTCTTCTATTGAGGTGGAGAGGGGTCTTTTGGATCTTGTGGGAATATCTATGTTCTATGCCAAAGATTCTCATTTCATCCTCTCCTATAGAGGGGATCCCTCTCCTATTGAGGTAGAGGTTGGGTTAGTATTTTGGGTTGGTTGGTGCTAGGAGAAGGCCACTGCTCTTTAGTGTTTATTTTTTATTCTTAACTTCCTGATTGAGGTGGGGAGTTTGGATTTGTTGGGTATTGTTGCAAAGTGTTATGCTACAGTTTGGCTATTATAGGTTGATAGTCGCCTGACTGATTCAAGTGGTTCTTATTTCCTGTTAGAGATTTAGTCTCCTTTCTTTTCTTTGGTTTAAGGTCCCATTCAAAACCTTGTTGTATAGGGTTCAAGGTCCCTTGAAAACCTTTGTGTAGCTGGTGTTGTCTTGTATTTTATGTTTGGTGTTGGTGCTATTTTGTTGCTGATGGTCTATGATTTATCTTTTTAGCAACATGCTTGTCTCTTCATTGGGTTTCGGGTCCCTATCAAAATCTGCTTGTTAATGGTTTCGGGTCCATTCAAAACATGTTGTAAATGGTTTTAGGTCCATTCAAAACCTATTGTAAATGGTTTCGGGTCCATTCAAAACCTATGTTTCCCATATAATCAAAACAATATAAGGTGTTAAAAGGAAAAAAATTGCAACTCTCCCCTAGTTATATTAGTGTAGGAAGTTATTTCCGCTCACTCAGCTTCTTTTCAGTTGGTATAAGAGCTTGGACAACCTTGATTCCTTTTTTGGGTTAGAAGGGTTTTTTGAGTTGATCTTTGTTTCAATGGGAGTTTTGTAGAAGTGTATTTCATGACCTTGTTGTAGGAAAGAAATGGAAGACACATCTGAGAGGATTGAGATGGAGAAGTTTAATAGCAATAATTTTGAACTTTGGAAGCTCCCAAAATTGAAGACATGCTCGTAGATCATGATCTATGGGCTGTTATTTCTAGAACTAAACCATCGGGCATGAAACAAGAAGATTGGGATCTCATGGATAGGAAATCTAAGGGTCTTATTAGACTCTATTTGGTTGATTCCATCCTAAATTTCCATGAAGTGAAAACTTTTGCTTCTCTGTGGAAGAAGCTTTGTGATGTCTATCAGGCTAAATCCCTAGTAAACAAGATTTCCCTAAGAAAGAAGATGTATTCTCTAAAAATAGAATATGGAGGATCCATGGAAGGTCATCTAAATGCATTTAATATGTTGGTTTCTCAAATGGGTTTTTTTGGAGACAAGATTGATGAACAAGACCATTACATGCTCATTTTTTGTTCATTTCCAGACTCTTGGGATCACTTGGTGATGGCTATTGGAAGCATTTATTTCACCTTAAATATGGATGAGGTGGTTTCCTCATTATTATTTGAAGAGATGCGAAGGAAGTCTTTTGAGATGGCCAAGGATGCCCTTGTTGTTCGTGGAAGACCATAGGAGAGAGGAAAAAAGAAAGACAAGAAATCTAAGTCAAAGTCTCTAGGAGATCTAAGTCTCCTAGTAAGAAGTACAAGGAAAATTGTTGGAACTATGGCAAAGTCGGTCACATTTGAAAAGATTGCAAGGAGGAGAAGAAGAAAAATAATTCTTTCTCTGATTTTGAATCTAAGAAATCATCTCAAGATGATGGAGAAGCATTTATTGTAGTCTTGGCATCCCATGCATCAAATGATGTGTGGTTGATAGATTTGGGTGCATCCTTTCACATGACCTCTCATAAAGATTGGTTCTTGAAGTATTAATAATACAATGGCGAAGAGGTGTACCTAGATGATGACTCTCACCTGAAGATTGTTGGTCATCGAAGATTCAAAATCAGATTTCTTGATGGATGAGTGAAGGGGATTGATAGTCTTTTGTATATCTTGGGTTTGGCATGAAACCTTCTTTCTATAAGTAAATTGAATGATTTGGGATGCAAGTTGTTTTCTCTGGTGAAGGTTGTAAGATGACAAGAGAAACTATGGTGTAGCTAAAGGAGTTTGTATTGGCACTATGTTTCATCTTGATGCATGCACTGTACAGTGCAATGGTTCTTTTAATGTACTGAAAAAGAGACCTTTGAATTCTTCATCCTCATCATTGGATCATGCAGAGAAGAAGTGTGTTGTAGCTACAACCAATGGTTGTGAATTTTGGGTACCTAAGGGTTCTCATTCCATGGAAATGATGCTTCCTCCAAAGAATACAATGTTATGGCACCAATGACTTGGTCACATTGGTGAGAAGGGTCTTAGAACCCTAAAAAATAAGAGCCTTGTTAAAGGCCTTGATGATTGTAATCTCGAGTTTGAATTTTTCCAAGATTATGTATATGGAAAACAACATCGTGTTTCTTTTTATTCTAGTTCTCACAAGTCTTTTAGGATTTTGGACTATGTCCATTCAAATGTTTTTGGTCCTGTGAATGTTCCCTAATTATCAACAAATATATATTTTTTTCTTTTATAGATGATTACAGTAGAAGGACATTCGTTTATTTTCTCAGAAGTAAAGTTGAAGTCTTTAGTTGGTTTAAGGAGTTTAAGTCCTTTCTAGAAAATTGAACCAACATAAATATTAAATGTTTGAGGACTGATAATGGTGGTGAGTTTTGTTCCGTAGATTTTGAAAAGTTCTATAAATAGCATGAGATTGAGAGACATAAGACTACTCCCTACACTCCACAACAAAATGGAGTTGCAGATAGGATGAACAAAATGTTGATGGAGAGGGCTAGGAGTATGTGAGTGGTGCTAGCCTTGAACAAAATTTTTGGGCTGAAGTGGTAACCACTACATGTTATTTGATTGATAGATCTCCTACATCAACACTTGTTGGTAAGAAAACCATGGAGGCGTGGTCTGGTAAAATCCTTTGATGAGACATCTTAGAGTATTTGGTTACGAAGCTTACACTCATTTTTTGATTAAGAAGAGGTCAAAGTTGGAGAACAAGGATGTTAAGTGTATCTTTATCAACTATGGTGTTGGTGTGAAAGGGTACAAGCTTTGGGATCCAAAAGCTCAAAAGGTTCTCTATAGTAGAAGTGTGATTTTCAGAGAGATGAAACATTCTACTATTGAGTTGCAGCCATAGAAAGAGGAGAAATAGAAGGAGGTAGTTCAAATTCCACCTAATCTAAAGAAAGAAGAACCACACTCTCCTATTGGACCTAATGATGAGGAGAGCTCAAGTAGCTCTAAAATTTATGAAGAAGAAGAATAACCTCAACCTTAGCCTTTGACAAGGTCTATGCGAGTTAGGTGGAAACCAAAAAGGTTTGGTTATTCACTATTGTATTCCATTTTAAATTTTTCTTTGATTCCTAACACTAATGAGCTTAGGACTATTAGAGAGGCTATGGGTAAGAGTAATGAAAATTCCTAGATAAAATTCATGGATGAGGAGATGGTTGCATTAAAGAAAAATAAGACTTGGGATCTGGTACCTTTTCCTGCTAGACATAAACCTGTCAGTTGTAAATGGGTTTTCAAGAAAAAGATTGGTCCTAATGGAAGTGTTGAGAAGTATAAGGCATGATTGGTCACTAAGGGGTTTTCTAAGGTGGAGGGAATTGATTATGGGGAGATATTCTCTCTTGTAGTTAAGCTGACATCTATTTGGCTTCTGTTGTCACTTGCAACAATATATGACTTAGAAGTGGAATAGATGGATGTGAAGATGACATTCCTTCATGGTGACCTGGAGGAAGTGATTTACATGTCACAGCCAGAGCATTTCATTAAAAAAGGTAAAGAAAATTGGTTTGCAAATTGAAGATGTCTCTTTATGGCTTGAAAAAGTCTCCTAGAATGTGGTACCAGAAGTTTGATACCTATGTGTTGTTAATGGAATTTTAGAGATCTAAATCTGACTATTGTGTATATTTTAAATCTAATAATGGTCACATTCTTATTATTATCTTATATGTAGATGATATGTTGTTTATTGGGAATGGTAAAAGTATGATTTGAGATTTGAATTTTTAGTTGTCAGCATAGTTTGAGATGAAGGACCTAGGTGCAGCTAGGTACATTCTCGGAATGGAGATTATGAGAGATAGAGGCAACAAAAAGCTTTAGTTAATCCAGAGTAAGTATGTGAACTTGATGTTGGAGAGATTCAACATGGTAGATTGCAGATAGTTAGTTTTTCCTATGATGCAGGGGACAAAGCTTTCTGTGAATGATTGTCCAAAATATCCTACTGAGATGGAGGAAGTAACCAAAGTACCATATGCAAGTATAGTTGAAAGTCTAATGTATGTGATGGTGTGTACAAGACCAATTTTTTTTGAAGTAGTGGGCGTCCTTAGCCGTTTTATGGATAATCCTGGATGGGTGCATTGGGATGCAATTAAGAGTGTTTAGATATTTATGAGGTACTTCCAAGTATACCTTGTGTTTCATGGTTATCCTAGTGGACCTCAACATTTTGTGAGTATTCATGGATATGTGGATTTAGATTGGGTAGGTGACATTAACAGTAGAAGATCCACCAATAGTTACGTGTTTATGATGTTTGGTGGTGCTATTAGTTGGATGAGTAAGTGGTAGGCTGTAGTCAGGTTGTCCATGACAGAGGTGAAGTATATGTCAACCACTCATTCATGTAAATAAGCTATTTGGCTTAAGGATTGTGTTCTAATATTGGTTTAGATGCTAGAAAAAATACTATTTTTTGTGATAGTCAAAGTTTGATTTTGCTAGAAAAGAATCCTACCTTCCATTCCAGAACAAAGCACATCAATGTTTAGTATCATTTTGTTCGTGATATGGTAGAAGATGGAAAGGTGAACTTGGAGAAGGTTGAAACTTTGGTGAATTTTGCACATGCACTGGAAAAACTAGTGAGTATAGAGAAGTTCAGATGGTGTTCCAATTCCATGGGCCTTTGGGCCCTGAGTATATGATTTTGTATGACTCTTGGTAGGTCTTTGACAAGTGGGAGAATGTTGGGATTAAGGTGTCTCAACTTTAGAGTCCTAATATTGACTTAATTAATGTATTATTGTATTTATTTGTATTATTTAATTTCCTATGGTGTCATGTCATAAATTGGGACCCATCAGCTAGGTGGCATCTCCATTGGAGGTGACTAGATGACACATAATCATCCCAAGTGGACATAGGCATCCCACTTTGGAATATTTGACCTATTATAGATTCTATGATGTGTCATAAGGAATCTTTATGCATGGAGGAAGTTGGCACCCAAGTTGGGTTATGATAGGCTATAAGATAATTTGGTATTCTTGGTCAGTTATGATAGATTCTCTTATAGCTATAAGTGTTGTCAGTTATGATAGATTCTATGACAGCTATAAGATGTGTAAGACATTTTTCATAGCCTATTTTTAGCATATTCTAGGTAGCCAAGCTTGAGGAAGGAATATTTGCATGTTATGAAAACTATAAGGGGTGTAAGGGAATATGTTGCATGTGTCCAAATGCATGTTATGGTGTGGAATATTGTGCCATGCGGATTTAGACTCCCCTCTCCTTCTAGATGGGTATGTGCAGGATCATCATGGAAAAAATAGGCCCTTAAGTGGCAAAAAATTCAAAAAAATTATAGTTAGGCAACTTGATGTAAAAAATTGAATAAGTTATCTATATTATTTCAAAAATATGTAAGAATAGAATCTATATTAAATTGAATGTAGTTTCTAAACTACTAGGTTTATTATATATATATATATATATATTTGGTGAAAATTTGAAATTTCAATGCAGTCGTACTTAAATTTCAGGGAAAAAATAAGAAGTAGGTGTATGTCTGACCACCCTAACCACAATAAAATGATAAAAATTTTTATAAGATTTTAGACACAAGTAGAGGACTCATGTCCAAATGTGATGCATATTTTTTTTAATTTTTTTCCAAGTAAATAATTAATTATGAATTTTTATTACAACTTTTAAAAATATAAAACTTGTATGTCTACCACCTTAACTTGGTCAAAACTTCATGAAATTCAATTTTTCTTTTTTTAATCCTATATTATGTGAAGCATAGAATGTGATGCATGTTTTGGATTCCAAAAATGTGATACCGTTTGAAAGCTATAAATGTTTTTCAATTAGCCTATCAATCAGGACTTTAGTTGCAATTCAAATAAAAAATGAATAATAATTATTTATTAAATTTAAAGTAAAGCATAATTTATATTGGTGGAAAGCTGAGAATATCTTTTAAAAACCCTTTTCATTTCATCAATTTTGGGTAGAAAAAAAGTCGTCAGCCACATACCCTACAAATATCCATCATATCGCCACTTTTTTTCCCATCATGATGCTGCACATACCCAGATGCTTCTTGAAGCTTGTATATCTCTATATATCGAGTTCCTTGCATTGTAGAATATATAGTTTGTTTGCAAGTAATGAAGTGTTGTCGGTATCACTCCATAATAGGTATTTGTTTCGAAGAATTTGTTGAAGAAAGCTTTGTACTTGGGGCTATATTGTAACTCTTATTTGAAGTAATACAATAGTATTGTGATTTTGGAGGATGGGGTTTTTTACCCAAAGGGTTTTCCCCACGTATATTTGGTACCACTATTTTATGTATTATTATTGTTCTATTCCATTATTCCTATGTGTTTCTCTATTCTAACAATATAAGGTGTTAAAAAGGAAATTTTTTGTAACTCTCCCCTACTAGATTAGTGTAGGAAGTTGTTTCTGCTCACTCGGATTCCTTTCATATCTTCCTCTCCCTCACCCATCTCTCTCTCTCTCTCACTAGATCTCTCTATTTTTACCTCTCCCACCCTACCTCTCTATCTTGCTTTACCTACCACTCTCTTTATTCCTTGCACCTTAACTCTCTCTACCTACCCCTTATTCCCTCCCTCCTACCCTCTCTCTATCTCTCTATCCCTCCCTCTCTCTATCTCCATTCACCCTCTCCATCTCTACCTACCTTTCCCTCAATCCATCCAACCTCACCCCTCTTTCTACCTAGCTCTCCCTCCTTCCCAATTTTCCCCCTCTCTAACTCTCTCTCCCCTTTCCTCTCTACTTCTCCCTATTTCCACTCACTCTCTACCTACCTTCCCTCTATTCCTTCCACCTTACCTCTCTCTACCTACCTCTCTATGTCTCCCTCATTTCATATCTCTCTCCTTTCATCCCTCTCATGCTACCTCACTAGACCTCTCCCTCCCCCAATCCCTCTATAATTCTCTCTATCTCTCCTCTCTCACCATCCCTCCTAACCTTCCTCTCCCTCCCTTTTTCCCTCTTCCCCCTCTCTCTCTTTCCACCTACTCCTTCCTTTATTTCTCACTCCCTCCTTCCTTCTCCCTCCCTCCTTCTATCCCTCCCACCCCACATCTCCCTCACTCTACCTACCCCTCTCTCTCTACCTCTCCCTCCCCTCCTCTCTCTCTCACACACACCACCTCTCTCTACCTCTCTCACCCTGCCTAGGCCCTCTCTCTACCTACATATTTATATTCCTTCCTTACCTCTCTCTACCTACCTCTCCCTATCTCCCTCTTTCCATCTCTCTCTCTCTCTCCATCCTTCCCACACAACCTTTCTCCACCTACCCCTCCCTCCCTCCCTCCCTCCTAGCTTCCCTCTCTCCCACTCTCTCAATACCTGCCTCCCCCACCTTACCTCTCCCTATCTCTCCCTACATTTTCCTTCCCTCTCCCTCTCACATACACAACCTCTCTCCACCTACCCCTCCCTCCCTCCTTCCTTCCCTATCTCTCACTCTCTCTATATGTACCTCTATTCCTCCCACCTTACCACTCCCTACCTTCCTCCTTCCCCATGTCTCTCTCTCACATAGACACACAACCTCTCTCCACCGACCCCTTCCCTCTCTCCCTAACTCTCTCTATACCTACCTCACCTACTCTACCCCTCTCTATCTCCCTCATTCCCTCTTTATCTCCCTCACTCTATCCCTCCCACCCTACCACTCCCTATCTCCATCCTTCCCTCTTTCTCTCCCTCCATCTATCCCTCCCATTCTACCACTCCCTATCTCCCTCCCCTCTCTCTCTCCCTCCCTCTCTCCCTCACACACACAACCTCTCTCTACCTATCCCTCCATCTCTCCCTGAATCTCTCTATACCTACCTCTCCCTATCTCTCTCCTTCCCTCTTTCTTTCCCTCCCTCTATTCCTCCCACCCTACCACTCCCTATCTCTCTCCTTCCCTCTTTCTTTCCCTCCCTCTATTCCTCCCACCCTACCACTCCCTATCTCTCTCCTTCCCTCTGTCTCCCTCCATATCTCCCTCACACACACAAACAACCTCTCTCCACCTACCCATCCCTCCCTCCCTAACTCTCTCTATACCTACCTCTCCTACACTACCTCTCTCCATATCCATCCTTCCCTATTTCTATCCCTCTCTATATCCCTCCCACCCTACCACTTCCTATCTCCCTCCTTCCCCCTCTCTCTCCCTCCCTCTCTCCCCCACACACAGACACAACCTCTCTCCACCTACCATTCTCTCCCTCCCTAACTGTCTCTATACCTAACCCTCCCACCCTACCACCCTACCACTCCCTATCTCACTCCTTCCCTTTATCTCCCTCCTTCCCATACAACCTCTCTCCACCTAACTTCCCTCTCTACCTAACTCTTTCTATACCTACCTATCTCTATCCCAATATTTCCCTCTTCTCTCTCTCCCTCTTTCCCTCCTTCCCTCTTTCTCCCCCTCTCTCTATCCCTCCCACCTTACCACTCCCTATCTCCCTCCTTCCCCCTTTCTCTCCCTTCCTCTATCCCTCCCACCTTACCACTCCCTATCTTCATCCTTCACCCTCTCTCTCTCCTTCACACACACACAACCTCTCTCCACCTATCCCTCCCTCTCTCCTTAACTCTCTCTATACCTACCTTACCTACCCTACTTCTCTCTATCTCTATCCTTCCCTCTTTCTCTCCCTCCCACCATAACATTCCCTATTTCCCTCCTTCCCTCTTTCTCTCCCTCCCTCTATCCCTCCCACCCTACCAATCCCTATCTCCTTCATTACCTCTCTCCCTCCATCTCTCTCATTCACACACACAACCTCTCTCCACCTACCCCTCCCTCTCTTCCTAACTCTCTCTATACCTACCTCACCTACCCTGCCTCTCTCTATCTCCCTCCTTCCCTATTTCTCTCCCTCCATATATCCCTCCCACCCTACCAATCCCTATGTCCTTCCTTCCCTCTTTCTCTCCCTCCCTTTTTCCCTCCCACCATACCACTTCCTATCTCCCTCCTCTCTCTCTCCCCCTTCCCACACAACCTCTCTCCACTTACCCCTCCCTCTCTCCCTAACTCTCTCTAGACCTACGTCTCCTACCCTACCTCTCTCTATCTCCCTCCTTCCCTCTTTCTCTCTTCCCCCTCTATCCCTCCCACCCTACCACTCCTTATCTCCCTCCTTCTCTCCTTCTCTCCCTCCCTCTATCCTTCCCACCCCGCCAATTCCTATCTCTATCCTTTCCTCTCTCTCTCCCTCCCTCTCTCCCTCACACACATAACCTCTCTCCACCTACCCCTCCCTCTCTCCCTAACTCTCTATACCTATCCCTCCTTCCCTCTTTCTCTCCCTCCCACTATCCCTCCCACCCTACTATAAGGCCTAACTAATGTCTAGTCAACTTGGTGTTAGACACACAATTTAGAGGAAGGGTTTATAGCTGAACAGTCCACTAAACTCAAATTCCTAAGGCTTCATTTAATTATCAATCAATGCTTTATAAGATTTTGATGATGCTATCAATGTACTCACATTCACAGACTCTACACAGACTTTATTATCAAGTATAGGCGGTTTACACATGTGCAAGAAAACATTAAAGATTGTAAAAGGGAAATAAAACATAAATTAAAAAACAAGGGAAATAACCTAATCTACTACTAATGTTGTAGGAACTTTCAGCTTAACATTGGGTAAAAGTATAAAGTTGTGTCACACTTTTGGCCAACATATCAACACAAGTGAATTTTAGTATTTATAACTAAAAATCATTTTTGGTCAAACATATGATCTAGTAAGATTCATTCTAGATAAGTTAAATATGTCCACAACTTTTCCAGCTAAAATTGATGGCTAAATGTGTATGTAGCACCACTTTGAGGCCAATTTACTAAAAAAGTGAAATTATTTGAAAAAAATAATGTTTCAAAAACTCCTACTCATATAATTTGTTTTTAAATGTAAAAACGCCCTTTTGTAAACCCGCACGGGTAGCGGAGTTGGCTTGGGCCATGGGTTTGTTCCCCATAGGTTATGGGTTCGACTTTGAGGCCCGGGCTTACTTGATGCATGTGGTTTGTGGGTGATTGTGTGCATCCCCAGAGGATCAATCTTGCCTCAATTCACCCCTCTTGAACCCCAACTTGGTAAAAAGTAAGGCCAAGGAAAGGCTGGTTGGGCCACTAGGTTGGATCGCAGGGATACCTCTAGTGCAAAAAAAAAAAAACCCTTTTGTAGATCCATAAGTGTAGTTTTGATATATATATTTCTTTTAGTAGAATAATTATTTATTATCAAATATTACGTTGATTACCATGTTAAGAAAAATACTAAAATTTATTATTTTTTTAAAAAAAATATGATACCCTAGATAAAAGAATCTAGATTAAGATAGTATAATTTGTTTTCTATTTTAGATAAATATTTAATATAAAGTTGACATTGAGTGGAAACAACCATTTTTTAATACACACACATTTAAATATTTATTTAATATATATATATTTATTAAAATTACAAAAAAACATATCCATGCCCTAAAGTTTCAAGTTATAAATATACACAAAAAATTCGAAGGAAAAAAAATAAAATTACTATATAAAGCTTGATGTTTCATGTAACGTCATTTTTCAACATTTTATCAACAACTAAATTATAGTGTTAATTTATAAATGACTATATTCAATTTTTTAAAAAAAATTTGTCAAAAAAATATAAATATAAAATATACTAAAAAATACATATTTTATTAGTTTACATCATTTCAAAATTCAAAACATATATGCCACTTTCTAGTGATTCAAGTTTAAAAGTTAGATCAATGTTGGTTGTTTCCTTTATAAAAATGTGACACAACTTTGTACTTTTACCCCATTGTAACTGATAACTACTAACCTAAACTCTACAACTTCATTAAAACTAATAACTTTTACTCCTAACTACTTGAATTACTTAGGAGGATGACTCATTACAAAAGGTGAATCATAAAAAAAAATATCATTCACATGCATGTAATGAAAAATCTATGGAAATGAATGTAATAATATGAACATTTATTATAATAACAAAAATTAAAGGTGGGTGAAAATTACCTTGACTGGCCCTTGCTCAAGTTGTTGTTCCCACAAGATAAACCAAATATGTGCTACTTGAATCAACTAAACTTAACGGTAAAATGGAACATCTTCAGTGTATATAACTGAACTCTTGTGACATGACAAAAATTTTCATAGTTCTTTCATTCATGAATGCATATCCATTACAACTAATAACACAAAACTAACAATACAAGATTGTCTACTGGAAAATAATAATGAAAATTGTAATTAGGAGAAAATCAGTTATAAAACTAAAATAGAAATATATCAAATCCTAACTAGCACAATAGAGTATGAGCAAACATGAAAATCACAATAACAAATGAATGCAAACCCAAATCCATGCTAAACTTGATTTATCTCCATTGCTCTTCTCCACCTACATAAGAATGCAATATTTTGAAGGATTGATAATGGAGGAATGTTGGTTGCTCAATTCAACAACATAACGACCTGATGAAAATGACAAATGGAGAATGATACAGACAGATGAAAGACTAAAGAATGATTTCGACAGAGTGAGGATACTTAAGAATCAACCCCCCCCTAAATGGATTGTGAGAGGTTGTATTTATAGAGCCTTGATGTGGATGGAGATAAGATTTGATAAGATTCGATAAGGATTTAATTTTTTGTTTTATTTGATCAAGGAGGAAATAAAACAAGATAAGATAAGATGTGAAAAGATAGAAAAATTTTGATTTATTGTTTTAAAGGAAATAAATCCTAAAAAAGATGAGAAGGATAATTGATGAATTATCTAATTAAATAAATTAATTAGATACACATGAGTTCAAATTTTGGAAAGAAAGCAAGAATATCCTTTTTAGATTTTATTAATTAAATAAATATTTGATTTATTTAATTAATGTTAAATTTATGCTCTCATTAATTAAATAATATAAATTATTTAATTAACACTAGAAAAATGAATAGAAATGATTTAATAAATTATTTAATTAACATTAGAGGAATGGATGGATTATGCATAGGAAGGGAATAAATGAAATTAGTCAAATAAATAAGATTTATTTAACTAATTAGATGATGACATGGGTACCTAGGGAAAAGCATACTACAAGATGTCTAGGTGTTGCAAGACATGGACATTTTTAGGTCTCTACATTTTTCCCCTCTTTGAGATGATGTTCAAGATTATGAGATTTGTGTCAAGTAACATCGTTTCAAAGAAGCTAAGGTATCGATAAAATAAAATGGATGATGAAGGAAAGATAGGATAATGATGATGTAGAAGTATGACGATGGGATGATGATGCCCCCTCGAGAGGATAGGCGAGTTGGACAAACACGGGTAGGCTCTCAAAATGAAAGGGATGGGTCAAGAACTAAAGATGAAGGAATGGATAGAAGAAGTGAAGGATGCATTATGCTGCAATGAAAGTGAGCAACCATGATGTTTGATTTAGCACTAGACGTTATGCACCAAGATAGAAGGACCAAGGTGATGATTTGTCTCATGCCCTAGTGTAATACAACCTTGTCAAGATGTATGAGGAAGTAAACTTAGAGCATTAAAGTCCTAATGCACAAAAGGTATGATGTGACCTTAGATGCAAAGGATAGTGCAAAAAGCTACTCCAACATACACAAGATATGAATATTAGCTGGAATGATACGGATTTGATACAAATGCAAGATAAAATGATAACACACACAAGCAAGCAAGCAAGCAAGCATGCACAAATGATACAAAAAACAAACAAGGAATTGCCCCTATCAAGCTGTAAACTGATGATTAATTGATTGATTGATGATGATGATGATAGTGTTGTCATTGCGGGGAACGATATATCCCTAGATCAACACAAGGATGACTGATAATTGACTGATTGACTTGGATTGATGATGATAGTGTTGTCATTGCGGGGAACGACATATCCCTAGATCAACACAAGGATGATGATAATTGATTGGGTTTACAACAAGATAAGGATCAAGACCAAAGGACGTGATTGGATATTTTGAAAAGATTGATTGGCTTGATTGGTATGGATTAATGATTGACTTGCATTTGGATTATTGCTTGGATTGATTCGATTGAGTTGATTGGATGAAATGGTTTTGATGAAGATGATTGGATTGAGACGAGGGATTGGATTGATGAAATTGGAAGAAGTAATTAGATGGATTGATTTTATTGCTTGGATTTTTGTTGGCTATTTGATTTTTTTGGTATTTTTGGGGATATTTTGTTTTTTTTTGTATTTTCAGAATATTTGATTTTTTTGGATTTTTTGAAATATTTTGATTTTTTTTCGATTTTTGAAATGTTTTGATTTATTTTGGGATATTTTGACTTTTGATTTTCTGCATTTGATTTTGTTGATTTTTGAAATAATTTGATTTTTTTTGGATTTTGAAATGTTTTGATTTTTTTGGATTTTTGAAATGTTTTAAATTTTTTGGATTTTGAAATGTTTTGAGGTGTCAAAGGATGAAAATTTGAGTAGCCTTTGTGCTAGATACCAATAACAAGGGGAAAACCAAGTCTAGGTGCAAGGAGATAGATGGGATTGATGGATGAAAGGGTGGGTGATGGGATAAGGGATAAAAGGCTCATGATAGATGGATGGATGGAAAGGATAGGTCATAGTGAATGGAATGGATGTATGCATCATAGGAGAGAAAGGATGTGATTTCCAAAGACCATGTCGCATAGGAATAACATGCCCCATTCTAGGTACAATACTTAGGATTTTTCATGACAACGTTTATGACAATAATATAATGATAGGCTTGTTTGGAAGGATGAGGTATGTCAAGAGATACCCAAAAAACATGTTTCAACATTTTTCCTCTATGTCTTCATCAAGATCAAAAGGAGAATGGTGGATAAGTGGACTTAATATGATAGGTATGTATGATGGCTAAAGATGGTAGGTAGGATGGAAATGACAAGACATGAAAATGATAGGTTGAATAGATAAGACATTGTGCCCCCAAGTGTAAGTGACATAGAAGATCAACCTACACATGATGCATGTTTTCTAGGTTTTCATCATGGTACTTATCCAGGGCGCCTGTTTACTAGGTTTTCACCGTTGGACGAAGGGATTTCTCTTTAATTTATTTTTTCTTTTTAATTTTTTTTTTTTGTTTTTGTTTTTTTGTTTTTTACTTTTTGGATAGGAGAAGGGGAATATGGATAGGAGGGACTCAAGTGTCTAGTTGCATGAAAGGTGATAGTCCCACTAGGGATGGATGTCATTGCATGGACCATGTCAAATGGCATTATGCTCATAGATGTTGGTAAGGGGTGACATGAAAGGGAGATGGAGTAGGTAGATGATGGATTATGATGTGGATTATGGAAGAAAATAGTGGATTATGATGTGGATTATGTAGGGAAGATGATAGGGATTATATGGGACTTATGGAAAAGATGAATGGGGAGGCTTAGCCAAAAGCATGGACCATAGGAAGATGGTGGGGGAGATATGTGGGATAATGAGTGAAGGATGAGGAGATGGAGGTATGTGGATTTGTTGTGAAATGGAAGGGAACCATGACCAATGGGTTGCACACACTGTGATAAACATTGAAGCTTTTGATGTGGATGGGGTGTAGAAAGCAATGGAGATGCTTGCTTAGGAGATGGGTGATTTAGTGATTTAGGTACCCACATAGACTTAGTATTTTTATGACTTTTATTTTACTTGTGGGTTTTAGGAATTTGAGATTTTTGAATAGAGTGGGAATGTGAGGTGGAAGTGGATGGTTGGGGTTTTTGTGATGTGGATGCCTCGTTTGACTTGATTTGTTTTTTCTTAGGTACCCAAACCATTTTGTTTTTAGAATTTTCTTTTGGAGGTATGGGCTTATATAGCTTTTTAAATGTACTTGGCTTTGACATTTTGCAATTGTATGCTAAGGCATTAGGACCTTTAGAATTTTTGACTCTGTGTAGAGGAATCCAAATTTTTATTTTGGAATCCCTTGGGTTTGGTGGAATGAGTGGAAGCTTTATGTTTAGAAAATGTGTGCATCAATTGGTCATGATTAATATGTTTAGAGGATTTATGGATAAATGGATAAGAGGATTGAATGGTAGGGATATTAGGTGTTGGGAGTAATGGTGGAAAAGTGGATGGAGGGATATGAGGAGCTGGAAGCAATGGTGGAAAAGTTGATTGTGGAAAGTGTATGGTCACATGCTTTTGACATTTGTAGGATGATGGAGGAGGGATGGCAGCATATGTTTTAGGCGTATGATAGGATTTATGATGGAAAGTGGACTTAGGATGCATGGAGGAAATACCAACATCTTGAGACTAGTGTCCTTGAGGTGTATGTCCAAGGCCATAAGAGTTGTGTGGAGGTACTTTGACATGGATGGGCTCCAAAATACCTTGTTCATGAAGGTCTAGACCTTTACCTTGGTGATTCATGTTTTGGAGTATGCAATGGACAATGGGACTAGATGTAGGTGGAACACTAGACAAGAGTTCCTTATTGGATGGAGAAAATGAAGCAAGGGAAGATAATGGTTATTTTTGTTCTAAGGAGGAAGATTCATGAATGAGGGTGGAAAGACCAATAGGATATGATGGAGGAATTGCAATGGGGTCGATAGTGGGTGATGGAGGATCATTAAGATCTTGATTAGCATTGTGTTCACTTGGATCCAAGGTATTTGTTTGATCTTCTATGTGTGCTTGGGAGGCATATGTCTCATCAAGGGAAGTGGATGTTGATGGATCATGGATAGGACTAGGTAGGGGTGGATAGGAGCAATGGAGGTTTCTTGTTGATGGATAGGTGAAGTGATAGGATCTTGACCATAGAATGCATAAATTTGGCTAAGAGGATCATCATGGCCTTCTTGATCATAGGTAAGATCATAGAGGGGAGCTTGATCATAAATAGGACCAAGTATTTTATGAGTGAGATCATTAGATGGGCCTAGATCTTGATTAAAATGAGAGGTTAATGTTTCCTCATGCTTAGGATAATGATATTGACATAACTCTTGGCTTGCTTGAATGGAAGTGGAAGGGGATGACTCTTGAATGGGCTCAACATGTTCTAGATGGTAAACAACATTGAGACATGATGGGGTTAGAGGAATAGGAATGGTGTTTGAAGACTCTTTGGTAGGTTCAAACATATGAGTTGGATGACATGGAAATGTTTGATTCCTTGCTAGTAGCCCTTGGGTCACATCCTTTGTAGGTGGATGGGCGGATTTGGGTAATGCCACATGTTTACTTTTGTAATGTTTGTACTTAGGACATGGAGTTGATGCATTGGAAAGTGGATTAGAGGATGGAAAGGGTAATGAAGGGGTTAATGGGTTGGAAAGTGTAGGGACCATTGGATTAGGACTAGGACATGGTGGCTTTAGGATAGTCTTTTGATTGGATAGTGGTATGATATACTTAGAGGGTGCATGACCTAGATTAGTGTTCCCCTTGTGAATGGTTGCATTAGAACATGATGAATTTTGACCTTGTTGCGAGGTAGAACTTAAATTCACATGTTTTTTTCATGATGTGGCTTGATAGGTTGACATGGCATTGACATACAAAGAAGTGTATGGATTAGATTGGTATGAGGTAGAAGGGGATGGCACATTAGGTTGAGGTAGCATTGGTTGATAATGAATGGATAGGGGGTGATGTTGTGGTTGTTGGATTTGACAAGTTGCAATGAATTGATTGGCTTGAGCTAGGAGGTGCTGGATTTGAGGTGATTTAATTTGTTGAAAATTTTGGAAGAGGGCTTGAAGGCTTTTTATGGTTTGGTGGTCTAGGGGTTGGGGTATTTGGTGAAGTGTTTGAAGGAGGTTGTGAAGTTGGGATGCTAGGTCTTCTAATGTTGGCATAATGTTAAATGATGTTGATTGGATTAAAGAAATGATGATGATTAGGATATTATGTGAAATGACAAGATTGGATGATGTGGCAAGTGTTTATTGGAAGTTTGACTTGGGAAATATCAAACACAAAATCTCACATGTAAATGCATGAACACACACACCAAACAGGATAAATATATCTTTCAAAATTAAATGTTATGATTAAGAAAACACTTGAATATACAACAACAAGCCTAATGTGAGTCAAGTGGGTATGGCCAATTAAGTCTCAAGCTAGTCTACACAAGGTTGACTAAGGAATGATTTGGAAGCAAAATCCTGCCACACAGCCGGGAGAAAGGGGTAACCCACCCTTCACCTTCAATTCCCAAAGATATAAAGTTTTTGGGGCTTAGCCAAGAGTGATAAGATTTTAACTCCCAAACAAGCATGTCTTTCAATTCACACTTCAATTGAGGTCATCCCCAGGGGTGATAAAATCCCCTAGTAGGCCTCCTGTGAAGGGTTTGACAAAAGAAAACCAAGTGAGGTGTTTGTGATCACACACACACTTGATTCACACTCACAGTTGTTAATTGACCTTAGAAATGAAATGTGTGTATGCAAAAAATGGAAGCACTTGTTCTTTTTAGATCCCCAAATCAAAATGTGATGGAAGACAATGGTTAATTTTAGACCTGATTTTTGAAGTGTGATTGAAGACAAGATTTGTTTTAAGAGCTCAAATCCAAATGTGTGACAAACAATATTAAGAGATGAAAGATTAAACGAGTTCACCCAGAAGTTTTTGCTTTCCAATCTGCTATCTATGACTAATATTTTTTCTACTATAGCTCCTTATGATCACCTACAAGATAAAAAAATGATATTATCATGCAGCCATAAAAAAAAAAAGCTCATTAGAAAATTGCAATTCTAGATACATGTTTTTGACATAGCCGAATTAGATTTCATTATTTGAAGATGTTATTGATCTGAAAAATAAAAAATCAAAGAAAATATCCCTACTAATTTTCTGAGAGCTTTCCAGAAATGTAAAGAAGTTAAAAAAATTCCATCTTTTGCACCTAGAAACGTGGATTTGTGAAAACCATATAGAAAATGAAGATTGGATTTTTTTGCATTGTATTTTACGTCCAAATTAAATCTGTAAAACATAGAACCCTATTAAAATTTTAGGATGTTTCCAAAAATGTAAATTTTTTTGAAACATTCGCTGATTTGCATCCATAAAATCAATTTTATGAAAAAACATAAAATCACAATAACTCCTACAAAAATAATGATAAACCCTCAATTTTTTTACTGTAGCCTCTTGAGGTGATGAAAAATATATTTTAAAAATATTGTGGAAAAATTCGCAGCTGTGTAGAATATATGAAGAAATTTGTAAAATCTGGGGTTTTGTCCAAAAAATGGTAGATCTGCAACAAAAAGTCAATAAAACCTGCAAAAAGTAAGCTAGATCAAAGGATTCATGTCAAGTTCACCAATGTAATTAGGGGAAAATCATTTATAAAACTAAAATAGAAATATATCAAATCCTAACTAGCACAATAGAGTACGAGCAAGCATGAAAATCACAATAACAAATGAATGCAAACTCAAATCCACGTTAAACTCGATTTATCTCCATTGCTCTTCTCCACCTGCATAAGAATGCAAGATTTTGAAGGATTGATAATGGAGGAATGTTGGTTGCTCAATTCAACAGCATAACGACCTGATAAAAATGACAAATGGAGAATGATAGAGATAGATGAAAGACTAAAGAATGATTTTGATAGAGTGAGGATACTTAAGAATCAACCCCCCCTAAATGGATTGTGAGAGGTTGTATTTATAGAGCCTTGATGTGGATGAAGATAAAATTTGATAAGATTCGATAAGGATTTGATTTTTTGTTTTATTTGATCAAGGATGAAATAAAACAAGATAAGATAAGATGTGAAAAGATAGAAAGATTTTGATTTATTGTTTTAAAGGAAATAAATCCTGAAAAAGATGAGAAGGATAATTGATGAATTATCTAATTAAATAAATTAATTAGATACACATGAGTTCAAATTTTGGAAAGAAAGCAAGAATATCCTTTTTAGATTTTATTAATTAAATAAATATTTGATTTATTTAATTAATGTTAAATTTATGCTTTCATTAATTAAATAATATAAATTATTTAATTAACACTAGAAAAATGAATAGAAATGATTTAATTAATTAAATAATATAAATTATTTAATTAACATTAGAGGAATGGATGAAAATGATTTAATTAATTAAATAATATAAATCATTTAATTAACATTAGAGGAATGGATGGATTATGCATAGGAAGGGAATAAATGAAATTAGTCAAATAAATAAGATTTATTTAACTAATTAGATGATGACATGGATACCTAAGGAAAATCATACTACATGATGTCTAGGTGTTGCAAGACATGGACATTTTTAGGTCTCTACAGAAATATTAAAAACACATGTATCTCTAACTAGATTTTCTCCTCAACCACCAATCCAACTATATAGGTTCGGGAGGAGGTTTATTTGCATAAGGATTAAAAACTAAAATTAAATGAAAGTGTTCACTCTACTTCATAATAGAGAGAGAGAGAGAAAGAAAGTCTTTGTAATAAAAAATATAAATAAAACAAATGGAAGAAGGCAACTAGGTTTGCATCCCTGCTTTAACGACATGGTATAGACATGCTCTGCACAAATAGTCACAAAATTTTCCTTGTTCATCCCAAACTCCTTCATCCTTCCATCGTCATATTGAATGCTATAATTTCTACCAATCTATTACTCCAATTATTTCCTTCATCATTTTCTACAACTTTCACATGCCCAATCACTCTGGAGACTCCCCTTCTTATTGACCTAAAATCCTTTGGCTATGGGTTGAGTCCTCCAGTTGTTGCGGGTTGTTATTCTAGCTACAAGGAGTTATTTCTCATCCAAAGCATTCATACTATTAACAATCATGAATTAAACACAAATTTAAACTAAAATTCATACATTCATTCATACAAATATCAACATATCATAATCATATTCCTAGTTATCAAAGTTTGGTTTAGATTGCATAAAGGATATAAAAGGTATATAAGTTTAGGAATGTATATGAAATAAATAGCTTAAAGTGTTTAAAATATATGGAATAAAGAATAGAAAACTATCTATTAATCAAGGGGCATGTGCACCAAATTGTGACACAAAAATGGCTCTTAAGATGTCACTTTTTCTTTCTGAAATCAACAAAGTTTAATTTTCATGAGAAAATGAAGATAGTTACACTCAAAATTTGAAGACGCAACACGAAGAAGAGTTGAAGTGCTCTGAGACTACTTTTTAAGCTACTAGTTTTTTTTGAAAATAATGAAGATTAAGGGTTTCAAAAAGTGGGGCCAGCAAAGGTGGTCCCACTTTTATAAAAAAAATAGCATAGTGTCTGTTGTGGCCTCCCTTTTTCGTTAATTATTTTTTAGAATTTCAAAAATATGAATAGTGAGAAATTAACTAACACAATGTAGTTTATCTCAGTTATTTCAACTAATTTTTTAATGAATATATAATATTTTACAAATTTTCGAAGTGGACACATCCTGAAAAGCTAAAATTTGAGTGTGCTCCACCCTAATTTTTTTGAAAATTAATCAAAAATCACTTTTCTTTCATTACGTGTAGAATGGAGTCTAGTTTATAAAAAAATAATTTGTTTCAAAATTCAATGAATGAGTAAAAATCTATACTAAAACTAGCACGTTGGTTTTTGAAAAAAAATGGAGGCACTAACAAGAGAAGTTATGAATGAAAACCTTAACATAATCAAAATGTTTTAAAAAATATGGTTATATAGGTAAGAGAGCCTAATGTCATCGTGGTTTTTTATAAACTTGCATTGAAAGATGTGCAAATTTGATGGTTAGCACAACCAAAAATATGTGAAATTTTGTTACCCTTTCATAAAATCACATCCTTGGCATGAAATGGTCATCCAACCCTTTAGGTTAGATGCCCAAGGAAAAATTCAACCCTTTGGGTTGGTATTTCCCAATGTAGCACATTTGGCGAGCGACAAAGTTGGCACTCGCCAAATGTTGCATTACATTTGGTGAGCATCAAATTTGGTGCTTTCCAAATGTTGTATTACATTTGGGGGCAGGTGCATGAAGATGGGTAGTCAATTTGTGGCCAATTTACTTTTTCATCCCAAAATAGCAAAAACACGAGCGCATTATAGTAAAACGCACTCACGTTATGGCTTAGTAATGACCGAGCCTAGGATCGCTCATTACCAAGCCATAACGCACTCACGTTATGGTTTAAATTTCAAAAAATGTGTGCATTTTGAGTTCAAAAAATGTGCATTTTTTGAAATAAAAAAACATTTCCAAAACGCGAGCACATTATAACGCGCTCACATTTTGGTCTACATTGAAATTTTTTTCTTCTCTTTTTCTTGTCTCTTTCTTCTTGTTATCTTTCAGGGAAATATACATGAAATAAACATATGGATGTTTACTTTATTATAATTTAAGTTATATTTCATGTATATAGCCAGGATGTTTGAGAGTGGTTTCGGATTTCTAGGAGTTATAATGAAAATTCTAGTGTTTGGAAGATCTCAAAAATTTTAGACTTAGTCAAATTTTAGTAATCAACATGTCAAATTTCAGTAATCAGGAGGTCAAATTTTAGTAATCAACAAGTTGTATCATCTTTCTCTCTCTATCTCTCATTTTTTATCCCTTATGCTCTAGAACTCTCTCTCACACTCTCTCCTTCCCTCTATACTTCTATCTAACCTCTCTCTCCCCCTCCATCCCTCCCTCCCTCCATCCCTCCCTCCTATCCTCCATCCCTCCTTCCCTCTCTAATTTTCTCTTTCTCCCCCTCTCTCTCTCTCTTCCTTCCTCCCACCCACCTTCCCTCTCTACTTCACTCTATCTAACCTATCCCTCTCTACCTCTCTCCATCCCTCCCTCCTCTCTCTCTCTTCCTTCATCCC
>VDFB02138894.1:0-34974 GCA_007258455.2 Sequoia sempervirens
GAAGGAGTGAGTGGTACAAGATATAATACAAGGATTGAGACCCTAGCTATATAGATCAAGTAGAAGAATACACAAAATCCAAGGCTATTGGATGTAGTGCAAGGAATTAAAGGGGCAGCCATTATAAGAACATTAGATGGCACAACCCCTTTGGAAGCCACCACTATGAATGTGCATTCAGCCATGTTTACTCATGCTATTGTTAGAGGATTAGAGAATAGACTAAGATAATATGAGAAAGAGAAAAAAAATATTAAATGACGAATTCAATAAGTTGTTCATGGAGAATGTGAAATTAAAAGAGAAGCTAAGAGGAGCAGGGACTTCACAGAGCAAAGAGATAGTGTTGTATCAACCTCCAAGTGCTTCACTAGATGGTGTATAGAATGTTTCTTCTAAACAAATAAATTTTCTCAGGGAGGAAGTGGAAAAGTTGAAGAAGACCAGCCATGAAGCCTAAGAAGGAGTAAAGAAGTAGATTTGTGAGGTTACAGAAATAATTCTTGAACACAGGGTGAAGTTGGTTATAGATAATTTAGATTGTTACAAGTCACTTATACAGGTCATTGATCAAATAAAAGCTCATATGCTTATGTTGGATCCCCTATTCAAAAAATGACAGCTTATACACCACACCTTGCTCAAACTATGGAGAGTTATATGGTCAAGATGATTATGGTTGAATTTCAATACATACAGGGAGAGGACAAAAAGATCAAGACACAAATAGATTCTTTCCATACTCTGAAGCAATGGTATATACCAAAGATATTAAAAGATGATGACCAGCTAAGGGACCTTGAAGAATGGGAAAAGGAGTTTAGTTAGATTGTTCCTCAGTGTATTACTCACATACAGAAGCATGGTGACATTAGTCTCTATAGTCTTAACTTGATTCTATATGGATTGGTTGCTTTCACTGCCGAGTATTTGAAATTTGTTATTGATGCAAAGGTGATGTTAGATAATTGGTGAAAAGTTCATCTTGCAAATGTATCAAAGATTCGAGAATAAAAATGGCCATTGGATTTCATAATATATAAGTGGGAAGAGAAGTATCTATCTTCTGAAGAGTAATTCATTAGGACGAAAACATTTGGACGTTCTATCATGGAGATGAAGACCTTGCTAGATCAATGATCAAAGGTCTTCTATGTTGATTAACAAATTTAGAATATACCAATGTTTTAAATTTTGTATATTTCTTTAATCATGTTAATCAAACCCATAGTTAGATTACCAAAGAGGTGTAGTTTTGAAATGTTGCCTCATTTTGTAAAAGGCTTGGAGCTTGTTTTGCTTCCCGTATAAGATGTGAAACCAACGCTGATTTTGAAATCATAATTAAAAAAACATAATAATCCATCATCATATCATCTTTCCACCATTCTATTTCCACTCATCCACACTCATATTTCAAGATATCTCAAAACACTTCTACTATTAATGTATCAATTTTGAAGTAGAATCAATGGAGAAGATTGCTCATATTTGGTGATTTACTTTTAGTGTTCAACTATTGTGTCAAAGTTAAATCTTATATGTTATTGTGTTGTCTCCAAAGTGATTTCCCCTTATTATTCAAATTAACACAAATTTTTAGGGCACACTTGCTATTGTTGTGTGATTTTATTGATTGGTTTATGTCTAGAGTGAATTAAATTCCTTTCAAGTAGTTCATTTTATTCAGTTCATGTTCAAGATTAAAATCCTTTTAGGTTAATTATTTTTATTGGTTTCCCTCAAGTCAAGAATTAAAAATCCTTTCATAATATCATAGTAATTTGGGAATATAGCACTAGGATTGGTAAGAAGAGTACCATGACTAACAAACTTTCATGTTTGTACAATCTACAAACATCGAAAGTGCCCAACAAGTTAGACTTAAGTTGAGAGGTAGATTTTCCCTTCTTACACATTTGACTCCATCCACCAAATAAGATTAGTCACTGGTCATAATTAAAATATTTATATAAACCTTATTCATACTTCAAATTCTCAAAACATTTTCAGTAGGATTAGCTATTACCCTTGCATCTTTTTCACTTCTATATGCCATTGTGAATAGATTTCCCAAGTTAGAGATTATACTTAAACCTTTAAATCTACTCCATAATTTAGGTACAACTTCCTAGGTCTAGCAAAGCCTAAAGAGCAGGTGGTTCTCAATCATATTCACCCCATTAGTTAGCCAACAAAGTTCTTAAGAGCTTGGAATCCTCTTAAGGTTTTCAACTTGCATTTTTGAGACCTAACAAGTTCAATGTCCGATTTTGGTATCTCTTATTTTCTACACTAAAATGTTTCCTTATGGGGGAGAAGAAATTAGAGTTTGCAGAGGAGAAGGAACTAGAGTTTGGATTAGAGAATATGATGGTGCTTGAGCTAATTCCTAAGCTACTAAAGTTTATTTTCATCTTATTCTCTACAATGGTTCTACATATTCAATATCTTCCTCATCTTGCTCTAAGATAGTCTATAAAATTAGAGTCTCTTTCTTTTTGGCATTCCCTTTTTCAATAATGTAATATTTTCCTAGTTTTGTTACTACACCTAGGCTTTAGGTGGCTTATATTTTTTAGGCTTAGGGTCATCCATATATAAGGGTTCCTTAGCCATCTTCTAGTTCTTACAATTATAACATTTTTCTTGCCTTAATTGAGACATTTGTTGGCACTAACCATTCTATCCTCTCTATTAGGGAGTTTAATACTATTCTCTTATTATAGGGGCTCTAGGACCTTTCTATATTCATATATAACCTTGGGAAATTTTCAATGTTTCATCATTTGATTAGAAGGATTTCTATATGAAAATAATCCATAATAATAACTTTTTGTTCATCTAGGTAATCAACCTAGAAGTCCACCTATACTAGCACATAAACAAAAAGCAATTAAGGGGCCCCATCCTACCAATGGGGCCAAATCTGTCACTTGTCATATAAATGAATAATCAAAATTTCCATTTCTTATTCAAAACAACATATTGCATGATAGAACAAAGGTAATATCCACCTTGATGGAATGCAATCTATCATGATAACAATCAATCTTTTAATATCCATTAGAAGCTATCATGCGGTATACACTGTAAAGTTGGCCTAGTCAATTCTCTTTTCATATATAATTTGGTGATGAAGAAACACATCCAAGGATAGAAATCCGTAGTATTGGGGAAAGTAAAGACCTTTCTTAGAAGAGTGATGGTATCATTGGTGTCTTCTTGGAACTCACTCTTATGTAGGAATTTTCCAATATTTATTATTTAATTTCTTCTATATAGAAGAAAGCTGACATCAAGATGAATTTGGTAGTAGTTGTGGTTTTTTTCATTATAATTTAATACCTCATTCATGTTTACCTTAACATATTTGGGATAGGTGGGAATCCAAGATAGTTTTCAATAAAATTCAAATTGGCATCTAGTATGGTTTAGCCAATAGGGACAAAGACCTTTCTCTTTTTGTGGTCATATCTCATGGCACATTTCATAATTAACTTACGATATGAGAGAAAATAGGAATGTTACATCATGAACTAGCCTTAATTTTCTATCAATTGGACCATGAATATTATTTCTCCTTCTCTATGTAGTCATTAGAGGAACTCTTGGACATATACATGTTCATTTTCAGTATCTCAAATATCATCCTTAGTGGAGAACATATTTGATGCAAGATGGTAACATTTTTATGAATATTTCATTTACTTATATGGTGGTTATTCCCTATATATCTAGACTACCAAGTGTCGATTAGTAAAATTAAAGTGATAAATGAACAATAAAAAAAATAAACTAATCACAATCAATTGGAATTACTCAATAAATATTAAGCAAATTGCATACACAAATAAAGAAAACATAAAATAAAAACCTTACACAATAATCTTGCTTAGCTCCATTGTTCTTCAATTGCATCTGGAAGAATGGTGTTGCAATTACTCTTATACTTTAGTAAAAAATAACTTAATGATAATGATACATATGCAGATTTTTGCAAAGAGAGAGAGAGAGAGATGGATGAAGGATAGGTTGAGTTGATATCAATCAGTCATTGAGATTGGATACAAAAAAAATAGATCAATGGATGAGAATGTTTGAGAGGAATTTAGTAAATGAGATGAGGAGTTAACTAATTGTATGATTGGTGGAAAAAATTTCAATTTTTCTCTAAAGTTGTATTCTTCTGAGAACTAGGTATTTGATGGAGGAAATTTTTTGTTCTACCCTTTGGGAGCTTGGGTACACCATTTAAGGTTTGAAAGTATGGGTTTCAATGCAATACATATGAGTTTTTGCAGTTCCCAATGGGAAAGGAAAATGGTTTGCACCCCAAAGATCTAGAATCTCTCCATGCTTCACTATTCAACATGTTTCCTCGAATAAGAGCCACTATTGGCACCTATAAATTTGATTAATTTATAGTTCTTTGTTTTTATCTCTTTATGCTACACCCTTTGTGATTTTCATCAATTATAACTAATTTTAGAAATAGTAATGATGTATCATGCTCAAGTACCTCTAGTAATTGCATTTCCCCCTTGTTAGGTTACAATAAGAAAACCATTTTTAAGAAACCCAAAAAATGGCTATGTTATCCTTTTTGTACTTTAGGGCTTTCGATTGTCTACATACTCGCATATAATCTATATTGCTCTTAGGTTCCTATCTCTTTTCCCCTTATTTCCATTGTTTTCCAAAGCATAAATTTTTTGGATTTGAACCATTGGCCTTAATCATTTACCTTTATCACTTTCCTTTTGAAGATATAAGTCTTCTTTCCAATCCCCAATCCTTGATGTCTTACCTTTTATCTTCAATGATCAAGTTTTTCCTCTATCTTTTGTCTTGTCTTTATGATAAGACATAATTCTTCTTTTCAATCCCCAATCCTTAATGTATTACCTTTATTCTTCTATGATAAATTGTTTCTTCTATATTTTATCTTATCTTTATGATAAGGTTTAAGTCTTTCATCTGATCACTTATCAAAGATTTTAATGTTTTTTAAAACCTTTTTCAAAATCTAAAAGTGGTTTTGAAACTTCATAATGAAATTGTAAATGATTAGACTTTTATTGGGACATTGAAAGGTTGTGAGAACTCTGTTGAATTTTGACAGAGGTTTTAAAATCATTGTCAAACCCCAACAAGGTTTTTCAAACCAACAATATTTTTAGTCTTTGGAAATCAAGTTTTTCTTTTATCTTTATCATATTCTTATAATAAGACATAATCCTTCCTTCCAATCCTTGACTCCTAAAATTTTCCTTCCCTTTGTGTTCTTTAAAATATTTCTATCAACTCTTTTGCTTTCTTCCTTCCCATCTTCTAGCTAGCATTAGGCATGACACTCTATGACTATTAAAGGTTTTTTTCTTTGTGGTTTTTGGTTTGTGTATGCTCTTCTCAATAACCTTTTTGACAAGCATTTCCTTATAGGCCTGATGCCCAACATCTAAGGATGGTGACCTTTTGAGTTGCCAAACTATTTAATGTTTAATCCAATGGTTGGCTCAGGCCCAAAATTCTAACAATGCTCCCAATAGGTGTGTTTTCATTGCATAAGTTCCATTAATGCCTATTGACTCTCCTCAAGCATCTTATCTTAGTTTATAGGGTTTCAAAGAGGGAATTTAATGCTTTGAGTGTAGATTTTGGAAAGGATTGTGGAAACCATGCTTCATTATTTTTTTGTAGACTCCTTTTTATCAAAGAACCATCCCTTTACATGTTTTACTATAGATTTCATGGGTGATCTCCTCCTTTGATGTGCATACCCAGGATCATTAATGTGAAGCATGGTGATGTCTTAGTGAGTGTTGGACACTCTTCTTGGGCATTTTTTTGGTTTCTCTATAGAATAAAAGTGACTCTGGTGCTCATTTATAAGGGTTCTAAATTTTGGTCAAGGAAGAAAGCTATGCATATAAAATGCTAAGTGTCAAAGGAAAAAATCCTTGATTTTTAAGTCAAAGTATTGTAATACTCCTATAACTTGATCATAGATTATATGAATACACATATTGTTATGTTATCGTCTCCATGTATGAGATGTAATACCTTTTGAATCAAAGTAATAAGGTTATCAAGGTTCTTCAAACATATATTTTCTTTGAAATAGCTATACATTTGTTGTCCATTCAAGGAGTGGTGTAACTACTTTCATGAAGATAGTGAAGGTATTGTTTTTTAGGTGGATCATTAAGAAGAATTTTGTAACAAGCTAAAGAAAACCTTTATATCATAAGGTGATATATGCTACTAGGTTATCAAGATTGTGTTATAGAATTAGAATATGAGTGCATGATATG
Source organism: Sequoia sempervirens (assembly GCA_007258455.2). Classification (NCBI taxonomy): domain Eukaryota; kingdom Viridiplantae; phylum Streptophyta; class Pinopsida; order Cupressales; family Cupressaceae; genus Sequoia; species Sequoia sempervirens. The sequence continues at coordinate 6,318 of VDFB02138894.1, forward strand.
TGACTTTGTAGCCCAAGGAAAGCAAGGGTCTTGCATTGTTTTATTCCCCATTCTCATAAACAAATCTTCAATTAATCAACCATTTTATGTTTTATGTTTATTTTTTGTTTCACTTCATGCCAAAATTATAATGAGAACAAGGGATGTACCATTCATGAATGTAGCTATAAAAACCCTTTTTATTAAGTGTGAATTTTTTATTTTTGACACTGTGTTGCACCATTAGCTAAAGGTCTACATCTAGTGCCATTAAGGGTGAACCCCTTAGGTTTTAGAGATCCTAAAGTAAAGAGGAGAAAAGAGATAAATCTACCATTCATTGGAAATCAATCTAGGATTCTTAATAATATGACTTGGCTAATATTTATAGAAACCTATGCAGCCAACTAGATAATAAAACAAACCAATAGAATACACATAAATACATAAACACAAACATATATAATGAAGATATATTGTATAAAAGAAATACATGAAGTAAACACATGGAATAAATGGAGAAACAATTCCAAATACATGAAGAAAACACATAAAATACATGAGGTAAACATAATACAAACATAAAGAAAACATAACACCCACATGGAACATAAAAACAAGTGTTAGTATATGAAAACTAAATATCTAAGTAAACAAGGTAAAGAGACCTTAGTGTTGCAAGTATGAGTAGCCAGTGTTGTCATTGATGTCAAATGGTTCATATTGTTCACGATTTTTGGAAGTATATTGATGGTTGATAAGTTATGATTATGCTTTGATTAGTTTCATTATGTTGTCATTTGTAAGTGTTACTAGTGTCAACCTCTTGTGTTGCTTTAATAAGAATGTGTATGGTTGGGTTGCTCTATTGTAGTTGGTTTGGTTGTAATTAGGAGGTTTTCTAGATGATAAGAATGTGTTTTGGTTCTTGGTTTCCAAGTTCTTTTGAGAAAAATTGAATAAGAAAGGAAGTAGTGTGTTATGGAGGTGTTCTAGCATATAGAGTGGTGTTCTAGTTTTGCTATACATTTCTGCTATGGTAAAGATTTACTTGTTCAATTTGGATATGTTGACTAGAGATATTCATAAGTGTTATATCTAGAGTTTCTTAGTTTGGATCATTATGTAGAGAAATTTGTGTTCACTAGTGTGTGAACTATGTATTGCAATGGTGTCTAGGAGAAATGGTTTTTCTCTACATTTCTCTACAATTTATTTTCTAGTCTTGTAGTTCTATAAGTATGTTGATATGGTTTGTATCTACCTTTGGTTGAAGTTTTTCATAGTTTGGTGCTCTGCAAGTTGATTTATTGAGTTATAGTGTGTGGGAGATTATTTAGGTGTATAGGATGAGTTTTTTTTAGGAAAAAGTTGTTGCAAAGGAATATTCTAGATTTCATGGTGTTTGTGGAATATTCCAAATTGTTTCCAAGTGTTGTGTGTGGTTATCAAGTCATCTTTGGATGAAAGGAAGTGTGTACTTAAAATTTTAATGGTGTTTACATGGGTTTGGTTGACCTTGAATGTTTACACTAATTGTGGATTTTCTTTGATGCATATGGAAGCATCGTATCATGTGTATGAGTGGATTTAGGTCTGACTTAAGGCATGTTGAGGTTTTCCTTCATTCCTTTCCATTGTGTGAATGTTTTGGTGCTAACCTAATTTGATTTTTCATAGTTGAGGTACATAACCAACCTTGGAAAATTTGTTTAAGGTTGAAGAAGGTATAAATGATTGTTGTGTTGTAGGAGGATTGGTGTGTAATGAGTGTGATGAGAATTACAGAGGTGTGAAGTGTGAATTTGTGAAGTGCAGTGTGAGATTTAATGAGTTAGACTACTAGAAGTAGTGAGTAGAAGGTTTCTACAATCTTTAGAAAGGTTATGAATGTGGGTGTGATGATGTGGGTGGACTTGATTTTTTTTTAAGAACTAAAATTAATCTCAATAATTGCCTATGAACCTACCATAATTCAATGATCAACAATGGTGAAGATTGGCCAATGGCTAAGTGAACACTTTCTAGGATTTCCCTCTACACTTTAGGCTCTGCAAGACCCTAGAGGGTGATCCCTATAATGAACTTATGATACTCTTGTGCTATTTATCACCAAAATTGTAAATAAAAAATACATTCCCATAGATTGCAAATTAGATGAAAATTGTAAAGAATTTGGCTGATTCTCTAACAAGTAACTATCTAAAGCGGGGAAGGGATGATTTATCATGAAACTTTAAAACAATTAAAGGTGTATGAATTCTTTTCTTTATGATTTTTTTCTTTGAAAGGTAGGGCCGACTCAGTGACTTCAAAGTTTGACCAAATTAATAGATAAGCGATTTATCCAAGGGAAACAAATTCAAATATGGAATACACTATAATACAACAATGATTAGATTCAACATTTGTAGACTATTGTAATGTTTCTTTGCAATGTAACAACTCAAGATCTCCCAAAACAAGAACTACTTATCAAATACTTATACTAAACCACATAAACCTATGATCTCATCAAAGAATTTTAATTAATTCCTTGAATTAAAGTAGAGACAAAACCATAGATTTAACCAAAATGATTGAAGGCCAATAAAAATATCCTTGATCATTTTATTAATAATCCATATGACACAATATACAAGGAGATAAAATGTTCCAAAATTTGCATTTTCTCATTAAGATGTTGTCACTACTATAAAAACATTATGCCCATTATAGACTAGAATTCAACCTAATACTCAATACTATTTTATTCATTTGTGCTTGAATTACAACATTAATTACATGATTCTAAATTCTTCACCAACCAAGGATCCATACAATTGTCCTTGAATTCCCTTTTATAAGAAAAAGGGAGAAATAAGCTTCAATCCAAATTACACATACAGTCACAGTTTACATTTGACATATATTTCAATTTCAATTTCAAAACATCCACAAGTAGTTATATTTTCATTTCCATGAGGGAGAAAATATATAAGAAAAAAACTATTTCCATTTGTTGAAGAAGATTTCCCCACCTTTTAAAAGGCATCTTTCATCATTGTAGGAGCACCAAAGCTCTTCTTCATGACAAAAATTGTCTTGCATGTGTGCACCAAGTTAGCAGAAACTTGAAACAAGAAAACAATAAAAAGAGAGAGAAGCGTGGACCCCATACATATCAACACCTTTTCCACCAACTATATGACTAAGAGGAGATAACATTTTGCAATACTTCATCCAAGGCTTAATCTATAATTTTTTTAATCCATGTTTTATACTCCTCCTCAGTAGGCCATTGCATGTCCAACAATTTTTGCACCTTTGTATTATGCTAGTTATATCTAGCATCAATTAATATTATGGAATCCTTCACAATTTTTTCCATTCTCACCTCAATTCCTATCATACTATCAATAGATGGATTTAGCATCGCATAATTGGTGAGATTGAACATTCTCTTGTGGGAGTAAACCTCCAAACTCTTCTTTCCATATAGTAAAATCCTCTATTCCACCTTCATCACCCAATATCCTAGGCATACCATTCCCTTCCATGTCTCTAAACATTTTCAACTTATTTTGTAATTGCATACCCAACTTACCATGAAAATCTATGATCTCACTTAACCAATCTATTGCCTTTAAAACATAAAGAATGTTAGTTAGAGCCTCAGGGTCTTCTTGCATATGAGGCATCATTTCCTTGAGTTCTCCTACCCTAGTACTCAAATTTATCCATTAATTTTGAAATTCACTTTGAACTTGCACATATTTCTTGTGGGATTCATAAATATTATTATAAACATCCCACACATTGTCAATCTTGTTCACTAACTTTGTAACCCTACGCTTTAAAACATCATCAAAAATATCATCTATTACCTTGACATTTTCTTCTTTGGTTTTCATGAAATTATCATTTTCCACTTGCACTTCCTCTCTCAAACTCTAAATTCTCAATGATAGGGTCTCCCCGGCCTATGTTGATAAATTAGAAGAAGTTGTGGGAGAAGAAAAACCTCTATTTTTGGTAGTAAGAACCCTATTATTCTCCCCCATTAACTTGTTATACTTATCCAATAACTTCTCATATCTATCTTGTGTGATCTAGGTTGCATCAACTCTTAACATAGCAACATGCATGGTTAATTTTGAAGTTGTAGTGGTAGTCATCTCATTATTCCTTTTATTACCATAACCCCAATCTCCTACTCCATAGATTTGATTACTTTAGGTTTCCCTGTATTTTGTGCCATGGACCTAATAGCAAGAGTGTGCAACTTAGGGCTACAACCTAAACCAAATATCTTGTTATCAATTTTTTCTTTAGAAATAGAAGCATTGGGATCTTTTCTTATTGAATCTAATATAATGGTAGATGAATGTTCCCACCCAAGCAATATTAAAATCCCACTTCCTTCAACCAAATATCTTGCCTCTTGTGGTGATATTGCAATAATCTTTTTCATTATTTAATTCTCTTCCTCCTTCTCAACTTCTTCTTGTAATGAAGGATCAACCTTTCCTTTTACTTCTTCTATTATTTTCTTAATGTCAAGGCTTCTTAATTGGATGAAAAAATACCTGAATTCCTTGGTTTTGACAAATGTTTCATCCCAAATGAAATAATTACAAGCCTTAATTCTAACATCATGATCTTCATCTTCATTAAATTCCCATTTTATTATCATACTAGCATGAACAACAATATTTAAAGCATCCTCCTTCTCAAGGGATGGGAATCTATGATCAACTTCCTCCTCCATTAGAATATGTTCTACAGATTCCTCAAGCACATAACACTCACCTCCTTGCTCACTTGCTGAATAGGTCACCAATGTGGTGACTGTAGGTTGCCTACCTATCTCCTTTGTTTGTACTTGACCACCTTGAGCTGAGGATTGAGCCGATTGGTTCCTTATTTGTGCATCATGGTGTTGTTTGGAAACCTTGACCTTTACCTTAGCTTATTTAACTTTTTCCAAGAAAATTTTATCCTTGAATTCCCCTAAGATTAGTGTTGTGCCTATAGCACACACCCCATTTAGACTGGGAACCCCCTCTCTTTATTTGGCTTTCCTTAGGTTATTTTTGCTTTAGCCTCATTTTGTGTGCCCCTATTTTGAGCCTAAATTGGTAATGCACCTTTAAGCACACTAAAACACCTTGACCAAATTCACTTATCCAAAATTTACTAGGCTTTGTGCCTTTACAAAATTTAGTGTGTGGGATTTTTCCCTCTATTCTTTGCGACATCCATCACTCTTGATGGACCCGCAGCTATGGCTATCCCTTAGTGGGCCACCACTCAAGCTTCACCACTCCTTGCACCCTTCACATCGATCTACCTACATGACAAACCTCACACTAATTTTCACCATCTAAATCTTCTCTAAACATACTCACCAGTGTGGGATTTTTCAACTCTTACCAATCTTGTCCTGGATGTACCTAAGAGTTAATGCAACCATTAATACATTTTATTCTATGTAAAACACTCCCCAAAGCTCTCATTTTTACCTATGTAATTCAAATTCAAAGAGAGAAGAAGGACCTTCTACGCACATAGAAGGATATGAGTGTTTAGTAGTTGTTTTTCTTTCTCCATGCAATTGAGGTATTCATCTAGATTCTACATTTAGCCTCTATGATAAAAAATTATTAAAATATTGTTTGCTTAGGATTTTTGAAATATGAATGGAATTAAACCTCTAGATTCTAAGATTAAAACCCAAGGTTTGGAATAGTGTTTGACCCAACTAAATGGTTGTATCCCTTGCCCCATTTTTCCCTTGTGTTTAAAACCTCAAAGCTTTGGTTGAGTGGAAATAATTGTTAAAGTGTCAGCGAGGTCATGTGGGACCCCATTTGTTGGTGTTCATTCTCTTGAGGACATCATTTAGCAGCTTACCATATACTGACTTCTTCCCTCAAAACCCCACTATTGCATCACTAGGAGGGGTTAACATTTGAAAACTACTAAGTCACCAAGCCCTTGCAAACCCACATTTGTAGATTGTAGTATTTGGACTTCCATCCCATTGTTTCCATTCTTTAATGGAAGGACCTTCGCATGCCCCCAACCTATGAACCCCACATCTAACATCACTGCTTTTGGTAATAAATGGTCAAATCAATAGAAGTATAAGTCAAAGTTCTCAATGGGCATGAATAAGTGGGCCACCCCATGGGAATACTTTCCCTTCAACACCACTTGTAATGACATAACTATAGTGTCTTCTTGTGATGTGTTCCCCACACTCTCAATCTTCATTAAGCCCAATCTTGATTTGATAAACTTCTAAGTCAAGGTGATTACATGGGTTCTCCCTTGTGGGCATTTGTCACGACACCATCCTTGTCTAACGACATAATACCTAAACCTTTCCACTATGTAGGTTCCATGGGAAATATTTCCTCAAAGATAAAACTTCAATTTTTCAAAACAAAAACCTTAGTGCTTGCGAGTCTACCTCTACAAAATTCCACTTGTAGGGGGTCATCACTCCAAGGTCGTTCCTCAATGATAATATTGGCACATCTCTCCATTACGCTGATCCAAAATTCTACACCACCAAAAACATCAAATATGGACAAAATACAAAGTGTAACTAAAGGTTTCTCGATGAGTCCCATTGCATGGGTTGCCATCTACAAAGTGGTGTCCATCAAAGGTCTTTGTCCAATGACAAGGTCTCCATGGCACCCCGCTACGTAGCACTTGCACACCTGATTCTTGCTCCTCTAAAATAATTAAACCTCTAAACTAGATCAACTAAATGCAACCTCATCCACACACTAAAGATGTTCATAGGAGAATTGGTTAAGACATAATGTTTTGCAAGTCTCACTACATGAAACTCCACATGTGGGGAGACACGTACTCTTGGTTGGTATATAATACAATAATATTAATGAATTTCCCACCCACTACTTTTTCACCCTTCACACCCACATGAACTTCCAAAATTGATCTAGCAGCTTCAAGTGCTCCCATTATGTGTTATTGCATGTGCTAAGCAAGCTTTTCCCCAAATTCACCCAAAATCATGCCATGCAAAAATTAATCGTTGGGTTGCCATCTGTGGGATTCTGCTACCCCGATGCCATCCCTTAAAGACATTCACTACCATGGCTTTTGCAAGGAATAATTTCACACCCCCACACCCACATTTGGACAAGGAGCCCAAACAAGCCTCAAAAAATGAAATGTGATGAATTTTATGATCTTTCAATGGTATATAAATATGTCTAACAATGAATTTTCAAGATTTAATCGACATTTATTCTGTTGATCTATAAACACACTTACTACATCTTTTGGGTATGGTATTTATGGAACCTACTAAGGGGCCATCAAAGAAACTAGTGGGGAAAGTTGACAAAGGAAAGAAACCCACTAGAACTCCTAGGGGGAAAGAAGAGAAAGAACAAATGAAGTAGTAGTTCCATAGACTAGAATGCACTTCTAATATCATGTCCAATTGGGACACAATCTCTGACACCGACCTAGGGCATGTAAACATAGATGAATTCAAGTAGAGAGCAATGATCAATCCCACTACATAGGAGGCCTTAAGAATAAAGGAAGGTGGCCTTGCAAAGGAAGATATCTTTCCTTCCACTCTCATTTCTCTAGAGTTGGTAATGACTTGTTGAGAGTTCTATCATTCTCATAACAAAAAAATAATTACCAAAGATGGAAGAGTACTAGTAGACTTATCTATTAAATCTATCAGTAGGACATTTGGTATCCCAGTATTTCATTAAATTAAGGAAGTTGAGAAGGAATTCACCTTGAATATATAGAAATAGGATCCTCTTGGGTGTAAGAGGACAATAAATTAATCATGGTTGAAGGATAAGAGAGGTAGTGCCAATAAGGTTCCATAAACACTATATAGGAGTGAATTTTTTGAAGAATCAAATGATCTAGTCATGCTTCTGAGTAGAGTGATGGGCCTACCTATTCCTACATTCTTTAAGGAATGGATGTTCTACTTCATAGAAGAAATCCTCTGAGGTACCACCAAATTCCACTGGGAAAATATGATAAGTGAGAATTTGCATAATCAATTCATGGTGGTAAAGAAGACCTCAAAATTCTACATGACTTCATATTTGGCCTACCTTCCAGTAGTAAAGTTCCCATACAAAGGATTATTCTATGTTGGAATATTGGGAAGCAAGAACAAACAACTAAAGGTATATGATTGCTACCCCTAGTTACAATCTAGGAATTTCAAGAAGGACTACAAACGGGTGAATGATTCATTCATTGGCCATATTATTAGAGCCTTATGAGGAGACTACAAAAGAAGGGTGTCACACAACACCAAGGAACTCATAAAGGATTTTGGATATCTATTCATCCAGTTCAAAAAATTCACATACATCAAAGTAGAGGAATTCTCAAGAAGACCCTGGTGATTTCCATGCTACCCCAATGATAGAATATTTTTGTTAGAGCTTACTCAAAAACTATAGACTACCCACACCCTATTGAGAAACAAACACCAATTTGTGGTCCCATATCCCCTTACATTTGGATAATAAATGTACTCTTTCCCTACTACCCAATGTGCTAAGCAATCTAAGAAGGAATTGGCAGAGTAGAACTTGGACTTGCATATAGATAAGAGAAGTGTGGATCCCCATGGAAAGCTAAAGAAACAAGTTGGGAGACAATATGCCCACCAACCTCACATTGAAGAATTTTGGGAAAACTATGACAATGACAAGGAGGTTTGGATGTGGCATTATATGATGATGATCAACCAATTCATGAAGTTCATTGATTTTTTCCCCATGCCATATCAGATTGTCAAGGATGGAAATATTATGGATGAAAGATACAATTCCTTGGCTAATGTCCCATTCCCAATAATTGACCGAGCTAAGGAGAAGGTCACTGACCTAGACTCTATCAACTACCTCATTAAATATAGAACCAAATAGTGGGTTGATGGATAAATAACTCAATTACATGAACAAGGTGTAGAGTTAGCATATGGGGAGCTCAAAGAGGAGCTTGAAAGTGAAACCAATAGTGGTACTACCGTAGAATTCTCGAGTGAGGATCCCAAGTCTGCACCTATCACAAGATACAATAAAATTAAGGAAACTACTAAGTGGAAGCCTAAACACAAGGTATATACAAGGAAATCAACATAGGGACAACCATCAAAAAGATCAAAGAGAATGGGAATTTTTGTTCTAGAAATGTCGACCATCCAAGAAGAGGACTCCCCACATTCTGAGGAAGAAGAGTATGTACAACATCACTCACCACCACCTACCTCCATTTCTCTCCTATCAACTACTAACACTACTTCTACCACCGCATCATCCCCTTCCACTCCCAAATATTTTCCCATCTCATCTCTACCTGCCATGAACATCTCAATCCACCTCACCTCCACTTTGATGACCACTTGAGTGGTGGTATTGGACTCTTCCTCTTCTACTACTTCCCCACTATCGTCCTCCTCACTCTGACTTCCACTCCCAACCCTTTTCACCCTACTACCTTCCTTTCCAATGAATACTATGGAACCTCTTACCCTTCCTCATGTCTTTCCATCCTATATGCAAAATGTGTCAATTAGCTCTCTAGGGTAATCCTTGACCCCAAGTTCCAAGTGTTAATGGGTTAGCTTGCTACCACTTTTCCTCCCCCTCTACCACCTATTGATCAACCAAAGATGGAGGTGACAATGCAAATCGTAGAAGAAATAGAGAAGCTTAGTGTGAAGCAAATCAAGGGTGCCACTGGAGATGTTGTTGGAGAACTAGAGGAACCTGATAGGGATGATTATTTTGAGCATCCTAAGAGAAAATTGAATATAAACATAGATAAGGTGGCCTCAGATGAGGAAGCACAAAAAATTCCCAAGGGAGAAGATGTTGAGAAGCTTGAAGAGTATTATGAAGATGAAACATCTAATTAGGAACTAGATGAAGAGTATCCTCAAAAGCATAAGGAAAATGAAATAGACCCTAAGGAGCATTGGTATGAGAAATGAAAAATAAACACCGATGTTGATGTGTAGATAATTTAAAATCCTCCAAAATTGGCCAAGATGAGGGATTCATACAAGAAGAAATGCCTCTAGAAAGGGAGGAAGAAAAAGATAAAGAAGAAGAAAATATAGATGAGAAAACTATTGAGTCCCTAAAGGATGTTGAGGTTGAGAATGAAGAAGATAAAAGGACAACACTAGGAGAAGATAAAACTAAAGAGGATGTAGAAATCATTGAGCCTGACAAAGAAAAGAATATGTAAGAAAGGAATCCAAATGAGGGAGAAGGAAATGATAAAGAGGATCATAGTCATGAGGAGGATGAACCCCAAAAGGAATGAGAAGAAGATGGGGATCATGAATCCCTGAAGTAGCAAACAAAAGTCCCCACATGGCTAGAGAAGCAATTAAAAAAGAAGGATCCCATATTTTTTGATCCCAAGGCCCAATTAGAGGCAATATTGGCTAGGGAAAAAGTGAAAAATTGTAAGGAAAAGAGGCCCAAGACTAGGTCTCACATCACCATTGATGTTATAGGGTCAAGAATACTACAAGTGGTCACTCTTGTTGTGGATAAAGATGCAAGAACTATATAGGGATAGGACTACCAAATATCCACTATCATATTGGGCCTGACATCTCATGAGTAGAATATTGATGAATTTTATGGGGCCATCTCCACTATTATGTAGAAAATGAACAAGAACCAGTCCACAAATGAGGAATTGAAAACATAGGTGGTGGAGTTGACCGCCTTCATGTTGGTGTTATTAATTATTTAATTACACTTTAGGATAAGTTTACTTAGGTAATTATTTATTTCCTAGGATAATTATCATTTAATTCTTATCTTATCTTATTGAGCTATCTTTTTGCTCAAGATAAGATTAGGGTTGCTTTTTTCTGCTTTATTGCATCATTGCCTTTTCAAAGGCTTTTGTATTATTTGTAAAACATTATTCTCAATGATCAACAATTCTGATTTTTGCTTCCACAAGTTTGCTCTGAAAGTTTATAGAACATCTTCTATTTTCTTGTTCTGAATATCTATGCATGTGATAGGTAATTGCTTGCAGGTGATTCTTAGGGACTATGAAGTTGGTTTTTCAACTTCTACATGGTATTAGAGCTCCAGACCTGTTGCTGCCTGTTCGTCATCTGAAGATATTCTCTCATAGCATATTTTTCTGTACAAGGGTTTCAAGTCAGATTGATTTTCTGAGGATTTGGGGGTATTCAAATTTTTTGGAGCACTTTGGGCTCAAACGGACGTCTCCATCACGATCAAAGCATCCAAAAACCCTAGAAACACCTTTCGTTTCATCGATTTAGGCGAAAGTTGAAAAAATAGGAAAAATATTTTAGCCAAAGAGGCCGTACGGCCTCCCTAGCACACAGATCGAGGCTGAAATTTTCAAAAAAAATTAAAAAAAACAAATTTTCAATGAGAATTTCATCACCGCCAGTGTTAATGGGGCCACCGCCTAGTAGCCACCAAGAGGCCACCAAGCGGCCACCCACCAGCCACCTCCCCTAGCGGTGCTCTCTTCCTCCATCGGTAGATCCCCTGCCATTCACACCACCACTAGCGCTCTGCCCCACCTCCATTGGCTTCAGCCCCCGCGGGCCAGTTCAGCTCCAACTGGCGGTCGTATCCGCGACTGGGAGCCCCGACTCCGCCCTTCGCGCTAGCTCCAGCCCCTTCCGCCTTGGCGGTCAGTTTCATAAGCGACCAGGAGCTGCGATCTAGGCCCTTGGCCAATTTTTTTTGTAAAACTTGCAGTGATTGGTCATATTGGTGACCGAGGGCCAAAAATTAGGGGCCGAACTTTTTCCCCTGTTTAGCATTCAAAGTTCAATTTTATGGGCTTTTTTTCATTTTCTCATAACTTTTGCAAACGAAGTCATTTTTTTGAAAACGAATAGTCACCGAAAAGCTGATTTGATGATGGATCTGATGGTGGTGGTTTGATTTATTTTATTTTATTTTTTTGTGCCTTTTTCACTTGTCAAAGCCGAAGTTGCTATTTTCACTCCGGGAGGCGTAACTTTTGCGTCTTGGCTCTGTTTTTCGAAAACAAATAGACATTGGAAAGTTGGTTCTACCCTCTTCTTAGATCTCAGACCTATTTTTTACAAAAAAAATTCCAAGTATCTAATTTATTTGTTAGAACTTAGCCTTTATCTTTTGAGTTATTTTCTTGGGAAACGTGCAATCAGGCATTTTTTTGAGATCCAAGAGGAATTTTTTTTATTTGAGAGTATATTACTGCTGTTTTCTATCATGGATTTACACAACATTGCACCCCTTACTCCATTCAACTATTTTGGTTGGAAAAAAAAAATGGAGATTCACTTGAAACATAAAGGGTTGTATAGGGTAACCATGGGTACAGAAATTGAACCTACAGGTGCTATTGAAAAGAGAAAATGGTTTAATAGGTGTGATGAAGCTTATGGCACATTATGTCTGTCTATTTCATTTGACCTCCTTTTCCACATTGAATCTTGCACTACACCAAATGAGATATGGGATATTTTGGAGTCCTTGTTTGGGAAGCAGGATACTATGAGAGGTTTTTAGTTAGAGAATGATCTTATTAGCTTAAATCCTAGGGATTTTGATAGCATCCAGGAGTTTTTCACCAAACTCAAGTCTCTTAGATTATAGTTGTCACAGTGTGGTGTTCAGAAAGAAGACTCTCAGTTGATATTGTCCATCCTTTCTAAGCTTGGACCTGATTATTCAATTTTTGTTTCCACCTTTTATGCCACTAGGGATGCACTTGGTATGAGATTCACTATGCCATCTCTTGATGACTTTTCTTCATCTCTCACTCGAGAGCAAGCTAAGTTAGCTAGCATGGGTACATTGAACCCTTCTTCCTCTTCACAAGCACTTATTGCATCACAGGATCCCAGAGATCAGAAGGCATCTACAGGCAAAGAAAAGAAATAGAAACAAAAGGATTCCAAACCTCATGAGCAGTAAAAGGATTCCTCAAATTCACGCTCCTCTTCTAAGGGAAAATCATTTAGGAAGGAGAAGTCTACATGTGCATATTGCAAGAGGGAAGGACATGCAAAACATAATTGTTACAAGAAGGACATTGATGAACTCAAACATCTTCTTCAGAAACATTAGATTAATTTTCCTTCTAGGATGTCTGCATCATCTTCTTCTCCTCATTCTTCTTCTTTAGAGCAGCATAACATAGGCACAACTGGTTTACATACTTCATCAGATATGAAGGGACATGCTCTTTGTGCTTCTTTAGGTATTGGATCAGGGAGATGGCTTCTAGATTCAGGAGCATCTCATCATCTGGCATCTTCGTAGTCTATGTTCACTTCCTTTGAGCCTTGCACTATGTCTCCCATTTTGATGGGAAACAACACTTACATGACTGTTATAGGGAAGGGGTCTATTAGTTTTTGGGATCACTCCTTTCAGGATGTCTTGTGTGTCCCTCACTTGAAAAATAACCTTCTTTCCATCTATTAGATAACACATGGGGGCAATGGGAGATCTGTGGAGTTCACACCTGATTTAGTTATCATCAGAGACTTGGAGAGTAGATTAGTTATTACTATTGGGATAGTGGATCACTCATCTCAGTTGTATTCTTTCACTGATTTTGCTACTAGTGGTGCTTCTGTTCCTATAGCTATTCCTCACACTTCAAGTGTGCATCAACTTTCAAATGAGAGATTTGGCTTCTTGAACATTGGTGTTCTCACTTTGGATCCTATTCTCGAGCCTTACATTCCATCTCCTCCACCTCCTGTTGCTTCTTCTGTTTCAGTGCAATAGGATCTAGTTGATCATACATCTTTGGAGGTTTCGATTGAGTCTTCACCTACTTCAGCTTCTTCATTTGTTGAGGTCACACCTACTTCTGTGGAGACATCTTGGGCTGCACCTATTCCACCTTCAGAGATTTCTTTCATTCAACCTCTTCCCTCTCACTTCTTTCTAGAGATGCATTTTCTTCACTTCTTTTGGAGTTACTTCATTCTGGGGGGGATCTGTGGTCTCTTTCTTCCTCTCTTATGGGGAGATTCTTTCATGTATCTTTGTGATGAATGGTGTCCTTGGGGGGTCTTATGGAGTCCTCCATTTTTCATCACTTAGGTAGTTTATTGCATTCTATTTTGGGGAGGAGTTTTCTTCCCATGTGGTTTTCTCCTTTACCCCATTTGATTTAGTTTGCATTGCATTTGTAAATGAGTACTTGATCAGGCCTTGTTGTCGGGACTCATCTTTGCATAATAATTTGCTTCTCCCTAAGTTGCACTTATGGGGGGGTGTTGGTGTAATTAATTATTTAATTACATTTTAGGATAAGTTTACTTAGCTAATTATTTATTTCCTAGGATAATTATCATTTAATTCTTATCTTATCTTATTGAGCTGTCTTTTTGCTCAAGATAAGATTAGGGTTGCTTTTTCCTGCTTTATTGCATCATCTCCTTTTCAAAGGATTTTGTATTATTTGTAAAACATTATTCTCAATAATCAACATTCTAATTTTTGCTTGCACAAGTTTGCTCTGAGAGTTTACATAACATCTTCTATTTTTCTTGTTCTAAATATTTGTGCATGTGATAGGTAATTGCTTGCAGGTGATTCTTGGGGACTGTGAAGTTGGTTTTTCAACTTCTACACTTCATACAACACTAGAATTAATTAGGAGAGTAGGCTCCAATAGAATCACTTGCACTTTCCTTGCTCTCAAAGGAGGAGGTAAGTAAATTGGAAAGAATGAAGAACTAGACCAAGTGTAAATTGGACTAGTTCAAAAGGGTGATTGATAATGGTGATATGGTAATTTGTTGTGCAACCACAATGTACAATGAATTTTGAGTTTTGTAGAAGAAAGTGGAGGAAATAATGGGCACTTGCAGGGAGTTCCCTGAGCTATATAGGATCACCTATTTGAAGCTGGAGAGCATCCTCAAGCTCTCCCAAGAAACCTAGGGAAAGGAGTTGGCACTACTTAAGGAAGATCATTGGCTTGTTGAGAACTAGCAACTAAATCTTGAATACATGAAGGAGATTTTGGAAAAGGCCTTGGAAGAATTAGAAATTAGCTATGAATGGATTGTAGAACATTAGGTGGATAGTGATGATTATTTGAAGATGATGATAGGTTATGATATGTCTTCCCTAGAGTTAGATCCAGAGAAGATCAAGCCTTTATTTCATAAGAAAATGGAATAAGGGGTTGGTGATACACTATCACCAGACTTTATAGACTTTGTTGTAAGAACCTTCACTGAATCAGAGTAGATAATCAAAGCCATGCCAAAGTGCACCAAACATCAAGACCAAATTATTGAAATATTCAAAAGAATTTCCTTTCAAATCCTTAAATCTAGGCTCTTAGAAGAAAAGAAGTTGATAGCTATAATTGAGAATTTAATGGAATTTGCAACTACACAAAAGGAAGTTGGAAATCCCCTTATAGTAGATGAATATTTGAAAAAATAGTCATAAATGTTGGAGGTAGCTAAAGGAAAAAATATACTAGGAGACAAAATAGGGAAAAAGATGAAAGTCTATTTCTATATTGTAATATATTGAGGGGTAGGTGAAACCCTAAGTTAGAATGAATCCAAGCAACTCATTGTAAATGAATCTTGTCCATTCATTCTACTTTTTGGAAACTATAAATAGGGGTATCCTCTCATTTTCAAAGAGAGAGATGAGTTGTTGTAAATACATGATGCTAAAAAATATATGAGAAAGCATTGAGTTAATGGTTTCTTGTGTATTGTTCTCTATGTGTGCATGATTCTATCTCCAATTAGTTAATTTCAACCTTGTTGTTTCAAGTTTAAGTTCATTTTCAGTTAGTAGTTCAAGATGTGCTTTAATGGTGGATGTATGCTATAGTGTTTGATGCATCTCCAATACATAATTTTGGCCATTTGTTGATCATAAAATGTTGTGCAAAGTTAGTAAGGGCTTATTTATTTTTCTTCCCTTAAGTTCAATTATTTATTAATGCTTAAAAGGTGAATACATGGTCTGAAAATTTGCAAAGACCCCTTGAGGATTGCACTAATTTTATGAGACTGTGGGTTATCCTCGGTTAAGTGAAACTTATTTTTTGGAATTTTGTCCACTATAGCATCCTCCATTTTCACTATTCACACTATTTTTAGGTTTAGGAAACTTCTAACCCTTTTTCCCTTTTGAAATTTCTTTAAAATCTAAAGTTAAAGAAAAGTTCTAGTATCATTGTAAAGATAAATCTAATGAACATTAGGAGTTTTAGTTTGTTGTTCTGAACTTGCAGCAATTGTTCATCATTTCCAAAATTTATAAAACTCCATTTGCAAAGCCAAACTCCCATGCTTAGTGAAACATAAATTCCCTTTGTGATTACCATCAAATCACATCAAACAACTAGGTTATTCTTGCATTATCATGACCTAACAACTGAGAGACCTTGTAGTGATAATTTGAAATTCAGTGGTAGATTTTCACCTTTCAAGAAAGACATTGCTCTCGTGCTTTGTTTTGTTGAGAAGTGAAAAAATACCCATCAACAAAACTAGCACTAAGAGGGCTTGTGAACTAAGATGGATCAATCTTGGTCATCTTCCTCCCAAATATCTCATAGGGTAATGTGGTCAACACCAACTAAGGGAGAGTTTAAAGCATTAAAGTCCTCTACCAAGGCTAAGAGAGCCAATAAAGGGGAAGCACATGCATTATCTCCTCCCACTTGACCTCCATCCCCTCCATCTCCTCCCATCCCTCCATATCCATCTTCTCCTTCACTTCAAGCAACATTTTATCCATTCATTTCCCACATCCAAAATGTTTCCCTCGCCCCATGCTCCATTTACAAAGCATTGTCCCAACTGCTACCCCATCGCAACCACAAGTTGTTGAAGCACAACCATTACTACCTCCACTTCCCCCAATGGCTTGGTTTGTAAATAAACCATCTCCATTATCCTTCAATGATTATCATGACATGCCAAAGAACTCAAAAGGCTTCTACACCAAGTTTCCTCCATGTGATCCACAAAGAACAATAGAAGAATATATCAAGATCTTCCAAATGGCGTTGAAGGATATGCAGATTGAACATGAGGATGTGGCTTGGGGGATGAGGAATTTTATTGGTACATCCATCTACCTATAGGCTCTATTACCTCTTGAGACCTCATGAAGAACACATTATTGTAGAAAATTATGGTTTCTGTCAACCCCAAAAATCTATACCAGAAATTCATGTCCATAAAGAAGGTGGTCAATGAACTAATTAGCTCATTCAATGATAGAATTCATGGAGCTTAAATGAAGCTATAGTCCCCCTATGTAGTTAATGATGCACTAGCTAGGATTGTATACTATGTTACCTTGGATAATCTCACATCCCCTTTGGTTGAGAGGATGCACTAGCCACTCACAAGGTTGGTTGATGCCTATGTAGAAGTAGTGAAATCCAACACTAATTTGGGACAACACATTGTGGGTTTGTTGCCCTCATTGGGACTAGCTTCCAACCCTTATCAAATTCATAGACTTACTTAGGCTTTGGCACAGTAAACTCTATTGATGAATCTAGTCTTGTAGTTTCCAATCGTGCCACATCTAGTGCAACCACTAAATCAAGCCCCATCAATTCTAAGTTACCTATAGACCCTACACCAACAAGCTTATGCTCAACAATCTCAAATGCTTTTGTAACTATAGAATTTAGAATTCCCAACTGCCCAAGAAAACTAACCTTTGGTGTAGCTTGTTTTTCTTCAAAATTTAGTGCCTCTATAGAATAATGTAGATAAGGATCAGATTGATGAGTTGAATGAATTGTGAAGAAATATTCCATCAAGATGAACCATATGAGGAACTAAAACAAATAAATAAAAGATTATTAGAGTAGCATTCAAGCCAACCTCCATTGAGAAAATCATAACTTCAGTGCGTCCTTAGGACAAAATTACAAAAGGCGTTAGAACTCAAGGTAGAACTTTGAGAGAAGGTCATCTAAAAGGAAAAATAGAACATGGAATACTATACCCAACAATGGAGGCATTCCCACATGTCTTGACCCACTTGATGGTACAAAAAAATCCATAAGTGAAGTTTACTTAGTTGAAACTACCCTATCCAGATGGTGTTGGATTCATAAAACCTGTAATGCCCCGTCTTATAACATAAAGAATGTTGCAATTGTGTATAAAAGTGAAATATTTTTTTTTTAAAGTAATAATATTAACTTAATTAGTTGCATACATTCACTAAGTTACACGACGTTACACTACTTGAGTTTCCATAGATGACTTTAGTATTTCACATTGCTTATATTTAATTAATCATAAACTTAAAAATAAACATTGCATATCACTTGAAATTCCATTCATGAAAGTATATAGTACAATTATGATTTCTTACATTGCATTTGATAAGATATTACAATACTCATTCATCTGATGAGGTAGATCAAATAATAGTTACAATTACATTTACAAATGTTCTCCTCATAAACAATTGAGGGATGTTTTCAGATACAAGATTTACAAGAATGCAATAAAGAAAGTACATCTATATCCAAGTGCGAGCTCTCCATCCATGAAGCTCTCGTTGCCATGATCATAAACTAGGGACCCAATGGAGTAAAGTGCACATTCCACCCAACCATGTGGTACCCATAGGTCCACCCCCCATGCTAGGAGATAGTAATATGGTTATTTAGACATAGCCTAATCACCCTAGACACAAGTACATAACTAACTGATGGTTACATTGCTTCTAGATTTAAGACAATTGAATGTACTAAGTACACAAGTTAGACTATTATTTTAGGTAGAGTGTCATCACAATGTTGCAAAGGTTACCCTCATGTTTCTTCCTAGGTTCTGACCCCCAACTTGGGTTACCCTGGCAACCTCTTACGAAACCCGGCCCCATTTGCAAACTATTGCAGAATCAAATATCTTTTAAAGTAACAAGACATCAATTTGTCATTCAAGGCCTTCTCAACTTATACTCAAGACTAAACTAGCTCAAGAGTCATTAAGTGGGGCATAAACATCTTATTAAGGATTTTAATTCTAACTACTATGTTATTTAGTTATCACTAACTTACTAACTCTTTGTAAGTTACTGTGACACCACTTTGTGTGTCGGCCCTCACATAGAGCCACTCCCCTAAACATAACAAAGGAATTCTAAGTTTTCCTGACTAAGGTAGACATGGTGTACATATTACAACATAAAATTTCAACTCTTACATAATGAACATCAAATCTATGTTCACAAACTCAGGTGTCTAAACACCATACAAAACCACATACACATCCTTAGCCAACACAAGAATTCAATTTAAACAATCACAATTTCCCCATGTTATCCAACTTGTCTGGAAGACTTGTTCATTTAAGACTTTCCCAATTTTCCCAACAAAGAATAGGATTTAAAGAAAATTAAAAATCATTAGAGATCTACTATTTAGATTTAATAAATCCTTTCAAATCAGTAATAAATAACAGGATATAAATCAACTTGATCGTAACTCATTTCTGTTACATTAAAGAAAATTGCATCAAATTATTCTAATTTAACTTTCTCAATTTCACGCATAAAAAAAATAAAAACTATATTTTTCTCAATCAATGATATTTTCTTTTAAAAGACAACTATTTTCATGCATTACATGCATGTATTAAATAAAAAGTAATTTAAACATTAAATTATTATTTAAAAAAAATAATAATAATAAATTATATATATATATAATTTATATTTTAAAGAAATTCGTAATAAACACATATTCCATAATATATATTAAAGTTCAAATCTTAACTCAAAGAAAGGCATATGTTATTTTTTTTTTAACCTAGGCCGAAGACTTAACACTCGGCTGCATCACATGTTAAGCAGGCGATGGCTCCACACAGGGCCGACCTGTGTAATAGCGGCGGCTGTGGGAGTTGCTCCCACCATTGCCTCCCTTAGGGGCAGTGGCTGTGGGAGTGGCTGCAGCCTCCTCCCACCATCGCCTCCCTTAGGGGTGGCGACTATGGGGTTAAACCCCCATGGCCCCTTACCAGTAATTTCAAAAATAATTAAAAATAAAATATAATGAAATTCATGTATAGTTCCTGCGAATTTCAAAATTCATTTCTATTCTCAAAAATTTGAACCCTAAATATCGTTCATACGGCGATGGCGATTCAATACTAATATTCATATAAAAATTTAGAGTTTCTTTCTCAATTCAATTTATATATAATATATGTATATGTATATGTATATATATACATATATATTTCACAGGGTTTTCTAATGAAGAAATAAAGAAATTTGAACAGAATAATTTTCAACAGGGTTCATTGGGGTAATTGGAAAACTGTAAAATTTACAACAGTACACATAAAAATTTTCCCAAATGAATTCTAAATTTTTAATTCCAGAAGTTTTAAATTCCATTTTCTCATATATACATGATTTCCCTTCACTCAAACTTATTTTTTGAGAAAGAAAATCTACATAATTTTTAAGAATTCAATAAATCCTTACAGAAAATAAACAGTGAATGATTTTTCCCAAGAAATAAAGAGGTTTAAATTAATGAAATTTCTTTCACAAATATTCTTTTAAAAAAACAACAAATTAAAAACCACAAGGGGAATACCTGTTTTCCCGAAGCTTTAGAAATCAATCTGGTGATGAAAACCTTTGTTGCCTGTAGCCTTCCAAAACTTTTTCCATACACCAAATCCCAATATCCAAAACAAAGAACTTCCACAAAATAATAGTACCAAAAAACATAAACCAAATTTTTTTAATAGAGCACTGATATTTTTCTCGTGAAGAAGAGAATAGACTTCTGTGTTTTCCCAGATTCCAAATAATCTCCAAGAAATTCCTCAACAAAATCCATAAATTTAACTGGCACACTTGTTAAGAAGAAGAAAATATCTTCAACAACTTCTCGGCAATCTTGCCTTTCAAGATTTGCATGCATTTAATTTATTTAAAATTTAAAATTTCAATTTTCAAAAATACAATTTTATTTAACAATTCAAAATGCCATTTCCACAATAATACTAAATAATTTAAAATTAAATCTATTCACACACAATTTAAAACAATTTTAATTTTATTTATTTATTTATTTAATTAAATAAATTTAACCTCTAAGATCAAATTATTTAACCAAACAAACTAATTAATTTATTAAACATGTAAAACTTATTTCTTTAACATTTAAAAATTAATTTAAATAACAGTATATTAAAGAATAATAACTATCATTAAAATTGACAAGATTTTCCTATCAAAGCAATTAATCCAAATAGGAAAAGACAAGACAATCTAAAACTCCAAACTAAACTGACGATGTACTATGACCGGGTTTAAGACTAGACTAGGATGAACCATGCTACTACCTCCCAATCAACATTTCCATTGAGTCTTGACATGCTCAGACCTGAGTAACCAGGTGGAGTTGGTGTCATGTACCTGCAATCCTGCAACCAAACCAATAACGTGCATATATATATAATCCATTGTACAAGCACACCGTGCAGAGAAAATCACAGACATCACAGGGCACTCGCAAGCGAGTGATGCAATTCCATTCTCCACACCAATACATGTCACATCAGACTGACAAATTAAATAACAGTTAGTCCATCATAAACATATTCATAGCAATAACATCTGAAAGAAAACATCTACGCTATATCAAAGCATGTCAGAAATCAGCAATCACCATACAATGTATCACCATATCACAAAGAGAATCCACTGTCGCTCAAAATCAGCAATCAAAATATCTAAACCAAGTACCATATTCTAATAGTATGAAAACATGCAGCAAAAAACATAAGCATAAATGGAGGGGAACTACATCCTCCCCCCTTAGGATTAGGCTTGCTCCTGAAAGCCTACAAATAGATATGGATAAAGTTACCTCATGCGTGTCGCATCCTCCCAAGTAGCAGAAGCCTCATGGCTAGGATCCCATTGGACCCTCACCTAATCAACGTCTCGACCCTTGAGACTGAGCATCTAGTGCTGTAGAATGGCCATGGGCTCCAAAGCCAGTTGCCCTTCCTCTACCTATAACGCATTCCAATCAAGTACATGAGAAATGTCGGGATGATATGGTCTAAGAACTGATACCTGAAAAACATCATGAATATGTGACAAACTGGGTGGTGAGGTGAGTTGATACGCCACATGACCAATTCTCTCTAAGATCTCAAATGGCCCAACGAAACAAGGTGCAAGCTTAGAGCCTTTTCCATAATGGATTGGACTCTTTCACGGTCGCACTCGAAGAAACACTCTATCACCAACAGCAAACTGTCGGTCTATTCTATGCGCATCGACATACTTCTTTTGCCTATCCTGTGCTACTATCAAATGTTCTCTAATACGGTCAACCTGTTGCTCCATGTCTCGAAGCATCTCAGGTCCAAGTAATACTCTATCCTCTAGTCGATCCCAACTTAGTGGAGTTTGACAAGGACGACCGTATAATGCCTAAAATGGTGGCATACCTATAGAACTCTGATATCTATTATTGTAAGCAAATTCTACTAAATACAGATAATCCTCCCAACGTGATTGTTGGTCCATTACGTACATCCTAAGCATATCCTCTAATATTTGATTAACTCTCTCTGTTTGTCCATTGGTTTGAGGATGATACACTGAACTAAAGTTCAACTGTGTACCTAGAGCATGTTGTAATGAAGTCCATAGGGATGAAGTGAATACAGGATCTCTATTAGAAATAATCCTATGAGGAATCCCATGCAATCTAACTATGTCCTCCATAAATATCCTAGCTATGGATGAAGCATTGTAAGATGATCGTACTGGTGAAAAATGAGCTACCTTAGTCAATCGATCAACACTTACCATAATGGAATCATGTTGACGTGATGACGTAGGTAACCCTACAATAAAGTCAATAGATATAATATCCCATTTCCATTTAGGAATGTGATGTGGCTGCATTAATCTAGCAGGATGTTGATGCTCAGATTTGACTTGCTGGCATTCAAGACATCTCGATACATAATCAGCAATATCATGTTTCATACCAGGCCAGAAATACAATTGTCGAAGATCGGCATGCATTTTCTTAACACCTAGATGAGCTGAGTATGGAGCTTGATGTGCTTCAGTCATAATTAATATACGAAGACCCTCTAAATGTGGTACATAAATACGACCTAAATGTCATAATATACTATCTGGTTCAAGGACATACCCTACAAATCGACCTTCTAAAGGTCTACCAGATTCAATCTCTGACCTCACTTCCTGATATAATCTATTAGTAGAAAGTGTTGCTAATATTTGACCTCTCAAATCTACTTCAAGAGTAGTAGCAGAGATCTCATGTCGACGACGACTAAGAGTGTC
Source organism: Sequoia sempervirens (assembly GCA_007258455.2). Lineage (NCBI taxonomy): Eukaryota > Viridiplantae > Streptophyta > Pinopsida > Cupressales > Cupressaceae > Sequoia > Sequoia sempervirens. Next base: position 29,714 of record VDFB02138894.1, read on the forward strand.
AGCCACTACGTTCTCTTTTCCTTGAACATATTTCACTTCAAAATCATACTCACACAAGAATTCCATCCATCGTCTTTATCTAGCATTCAAGTTAGGTTGCGTGAAAATTTATTGTAGACTACGGTGATCACTATGAAGTTCGAAACGATGACCTAATAAGAAATGCCTCCATCGAACTAATGCATGCACAACTGCAACTAGTTCTAAATCATGAGTAGGATAGTTTAATTCGTGATCCTTGAGTTTGTGAGACTTATAAGCAATCACATGCCCATCTTGCATCAGAACTGCTCCCAAACTCTCTAAAGATGCATCTGTGCATACTACAAAATCCTTAGTAGGATCAGGAACAATCAATATAGGCGCATTATTCAACTTTTCTTTAAGTGTCTGAAAAGCCAACTGACATTTCTCTATCCAAACAAACTTCTTCCCTTTTTTCTGAAGAGAAGTAATCGGATGACCAATTCTAGAAAATCCCTCAACAAATCACCTATAGTAACTAGCTAGACCCATAAAACTACGCACCTCACCTACATTAGTAGGCGTAGGCCAATCTACAATAGCTTGAATCTTTGAAGGATCCACAACAATACCTTTTCTAAATATCACATGTCCAAGGTATTTTATCTCAGTTTGAAAGAATTCACACTTCTTTAGGTTCGCATACAATTGATTTTCCCTTAAACATTGCAATACCTGTCTCAAGTGTTCATGTTCCTTCATGTTTCTTGAATAGATCAAAATATCATCAAGAAATACAAGAACAAAGCGATCAAGGTATGTACGAAAAACACCATTCATTAAACTCATGAATACTAATGGTGCATTCATTAACCCAAATGGTACTATTGTGAATTCGTAGTGCCCATAACGAGTACGAAAAACAATTTTATGAATGTCTGCTTCAGCAATTTGCAATTGATGATAACCAGATTTCAAATCGATTTTAGAGAACACATTAGCTCCCTTGATTTGATCGAAAAGATCATCGATTCTAGGCAAAGGATAATGATTCTTAATCATAACCTTGTTTAATTGATGATAGTCAATACACAATCTAAGTGATCTATCCTTCTTCTTTACGAAGATAATAGGTGCTCCCCAAGGGAAAACACTAGGATGAATGAAACCCTTTTCTAATAGTTCCTCTAACTCGATATGAAGTTCCTCCAACTCCTGAGTCGTCATTCTATATGGAGCTCTAGATATAGGCTCTACTCCAGGAACTAAGTCAACTCTAAAATCTATATCCCTCTTTGGTGGCAATCCAGGTATATCATCAGGAAACACGTCAAGGAATTCCCTAAGAATAGGATGATCATCAAGAGATACCTCTCGACTCTCACCTTCTAGATCAGTAACTATTGTTGCAAATAGTTGACAACCCGGACAAAGACATCTCTTTAATTGCATAGCAGATATCATCCGCAAAGAAATAGGTCTTTGAATACTTATGATTTCCACTTTTGCACCTAAATCATTAATGCAACTAACTGTCTTAAGTTGACAGTCAATCACAGCATGATGAGATGCTAACCAATCCATACCTAGTACTATGTCATATGATCCTAAAGGTGTAACATATAAATCTACTAAGATAGTTAATGTACCAATTTTAAGTTCACAATTATGTACTAAGTTATCTATTGCTACTTTCACCCCAGAGGTGAATTCACCCTACCACTTACCGCCTTGCTTTACCGCCACAAGACCACATCGGTCAACGATGGTTGGTGAAATAAAGGATTCGGTAGCTCTAGAATCAAAAAGAATGGAAACACTAACACCATGTAACTTACCTGAAGTCTCGACCAATGTGTTATGGTGATCGGCTTAGCGGTCATTAACCGCAGCATAAACTGTATGTGATTGTCTTGCATCACCCACTGTAGGCTCTGAAATTGTAGGTCGAGGCCCAAAACTAGTAGAACCTCTCATCGAACACTACCTAGCAATGTGTCCCTGCTATCCACACGAGTAACAACCTGTGCCTCTACCGAATCCTCTGCCACCTGAGGGTGCATTGGATTACTGGAAACTACCTCTACTGACAATAGACTGAGCACTCTACGCAGGCTGATCCTGCCTATTGTGCTTGTTGCGCCACTAGTTGTGACCCTTTCCTGTTTGTGGACTATTACCTTGTTGTGGTTGTGGATTATTATTCTTTTGAGGTGTATGTTGTTGCTGTTGTTTCCCACCCTTTGAGCATGTTTGTTGGTTCTTAGAGGAACCTCCTATCTGTGCCTATCCACCCCGTGGACTAAAACCTGCTGCAGGAGCACTGCCAATTTGTACTACTGTGTGACCACCTAACGCCATAACAAGATTCTCTTCCACTATACGAGCCTTCTCCACAACAATTTCCATAGTCTTTGGCTCAAAGACTCTGACTCCACCACTAATGTGGGTTTTTAAACCCCTGATGAAGTGTTGTACTAACATAGGCGCATCATTGCTGATACCAGCATACTGCTTGAGTTCATAGAATCTACGTTCATATTGCTCAATAGATAGAGCCAACTGACGTAGATCATGGAACTCGTCAGCCCATCGCTATCTCCAGTGTTTCAATAAGAACCATGCTCTAAACCTCTCCAGGAACATCTCCCAAGACACTGACCCAATATTTAAGTGGAGCTTCTACTCCTCCAAGTGCCACCAAGTAGAGGCGAATCCTCTTAGATGCATAATAGCGCATCTCGCTCGGGTATTGCTATCATAAGAGTGCATGGTGAAGCATCTACCCAAATCTAGTAGCCAGGTCTCTGCCTCTAAGCCACCTCCTATACTATCAAAAGTAGGAGGGCATGCCCTCAATAGATCCCGCATGTGTCCTGCAGTAATAGCATCCTGATGCACTGTATTGTCTACTCTCCTTGGAGATCTATCACACTCTCTAACTACCTCCTGCTCAACTTCCTATCTAGGTCCAAGACGAGCTAGGACCTCCTCTAATAAAGGACATATCTGTGAACCCTCTACTTCAGACTATTTAGGATTATGTCCCTCATTCCTCTAATCCAACTACTCTGCCTGATCACTCTGATGAGGGCTCAGAGGGGGATAACCTGAGGGATTGGCCCTCGACCTCCACCTTGACCTCTACCACGACCTCTACCACCTCACCTAGGCATTTTCCTACACATAACAATAACGAGTCTTAGATACTAATCAACCAAGGCTAACAGATAGTGACACTATGTACTAGGTCAACCTAATGGGCTCGCGATTACCCATAGTGTCCAGTGTTTCTAACCTTGGCTCTGATACCAATCTGTAATGCCTCATCTTATAACCTAAAGAATGTTGCAATTGTGTATAAAAGTGAAATAATTTTTTTTAAAGTAATAATATTAAGTTAATTAGTTGCATACATTCACTAAGTTACGCGACGTTACACTACTTGAGTTTCCATAGACAACTTTAGTATTTTGCATTACTTATATTTAATTAATCATAAACTTAAAAATAAACATTGCATATCACTTGAAATTCTATTCATGAAAGTATATAGTACAATTATGATTTCTTACATTGCATTTGATAAGATATTACAATACTCATTCATTTGATGAGGTAGATCAAATAATAGTTACAATTACATTTACAAATGTTCTCCTCATAAACAATTGAGGGATGTTTTCAGATACAAGATTTACAAGAATGCAATAAAGAAAGTACATCTATATCCAAGTGCGAGCTCTCCATCCATGAAGCTCTCATTGCCATCATCATAAACTGGGGACCCAACAGAGTAAAGTGCACATTCCACCCAACCATGTGGTACTCGTAGGTCCACCCCCTGTGCTAGGAGATAGTAATATGGTTACCTAGACATAACCTAATCACCCTAGACATAAGTACATAACTAACTGATGGTTACATTGCTTCTATATTTAAGACAATTGAATGTACTAAGTACACAAGGTAGACTGTTATTTTAGGTGGAGTGTCATCACAATGTTGCAAAGGTTACCCTAGTGTTTCTTCCTAGGTTCTGGCCCCCAACTTGGGTTACCTTGGCAACCTCTTATGAAACCCGACCCTATTTGCAAACTATTACGGAATTGAATATCTTTTAAAGTAACAAGACATCAATTTGCCATTCCAGGCCTTCTCAACTTATACTCAAGACTAAACTAGCTCAAGAGTCATTAAGTGAGGCATAAACATCTTATTAAGGATTTTAATTCTAACTACTATGTTATTTAGTTATCACTAACTTACTAACTCTTTGTAAGTTACCCTGACACCACTTTGTGTCGGCCCTCACATAGAGCCACTCCCCTAAACATAACAAAGGAATTCTAAGTTTTCCTGACTAAGGTAGATAGGGTGTACATATTACAACATAAAATTTCAACTCTTACATAACGAACATCAAATCTATGTTCACAAACTCAGGTGTCTAAACACCATACAAAACCATGTACACATCCTTAGCCAACACAAGAATTCAATTTAAATAATCACAATTTCCCCACATTATCCAACTTGTCTGGAAGACTTGTTCATTCAAGACTTTCCCAATTTTCCCAACAAAGAACAGGATTTAAAGCAAATTAAAAGTCATTAGAGATCTACTATTTGGATTTACTAAATCCTTTCAAATTAGTAATAAATAATAGGATATAAATCAACTTGATCATAACTCATTTCTCTTACATTAAAGAAAATTGCATCAAATTATTCTAATTTAACTTTCTCAATTTTGCACATAAAACAAATAAAAACTATATTTTTCTCAATCAATGATATTTTCTTTTAAAAGACAACTATTTTCATGCATTACATGCATGTATTAAATAAAAATTAATTTAAACATTAAATTATTGTTTTTTTTTTAAATAATAATAAATTATATATATATATATAATTTACATTTTAAAGAAATTCGTAATAAACACATATTTCGTATTATATATTAAAGTTCAACTCTTAACTCAAAGAAAGGCATATGTTATTTTTTTTAACCCAGGCTGAAGGCTTAACACTCGGGTGCGTCACATGTTATAGCAGGTGACGAATCCACACAGGGCCGGCATGTGTAACAGCGGTAGCTGTGGGAGTTGCTCCCACCATCGCCTCCGTTAGGGGCAGTGGCTGTGGGAGTGGTTGCAGCCTCCTCCCACCGTTGCCTCCCTTAGGGGTGGCAACTGTGGGGTTAAACCCCCACAGCCCCTTACCAGTAATTTCAAAAACAATTAAAAATAAAATATAATGAAATTCGTGTATAGTTCCTGCGAATTTCAAAA
>VDFB02138896.1:0-13919 GCA_007258455.2 Sequoia sempervirens
TGCCAATTGAGTTTCGCACACACTCACGTAGGTCTACCCTAATCCTATCGTCGAGCCAATTTGTGTGTTATGTCGAAATTGAGTTGCGTCAAGTCGAGTCATTAGGTTAAGTCTAACCTAGTCAAGTCTTGGTTTATTCATTCATTTTCAAAAAGGAAAATAAAGTGTCTTATGTTATGAATTTTGATGTTAATCCATTAGCTAATCTTGAATTTAAAACAAGATAAATCAATTATTATATAATTGTGATAATTGGTAATTTAGTCTGGAAGTATGCTACGACTGCATATTTCTCTCCTTTTTTCTTTCTTTTCATCTTACATAAATTTACTTACCTATTTATCTTACAGTTAACCTATTTATCTTGCATCGTTATGTATTTTATCTTGATTCTTACCTATTTATCTTACAGTTTAAAATGATCTATGATTTTATCATCTACCAATATCAATAAGCACATAGATATATTTTTGAAAAATAGAAAAAAAAAGCTTACCTCCCTCTGCAAATCCAAGTCGTTGTAGACCAGGGAGTTGAGACCTCTCGCTGCCTCTCAAATCACTACAAAATCTAAAAATGATTTTGAAATGTTGTGTATGGAGTTGAGACTAACCCAGGGTTTTTATAGGGAAAAAACAATCGCAACCCATGACTTTTACCTTTTTTCATCATGTTTCTGTTGCGTCCAAAGTTTTTGGCGAGTTGTAGCCAATTTTCAGCAAGTTTTCGGCAAGTTCGTGGGAGAGTATTCGGCGACTAATCTTCTTCGACAAGTCACGAGTTAACCCAAGAGTCGCTCGCCTAGGTAAAAATTTCGCAAGTACTCCCCGAGTCTACAAACAATGGCTGCTAGTACTAGCATTGTCACTTTCTAATTCAATCTCTCCAGAACTATTAGGATCCTTCTCTTCTTCTATGGTGGTTAATCTTGAAATAGAATAGAGGTTCTGGGGATCTTCATTTTTGTTGGAATGTGCTATTTCCTCCACATACGTTCTATCTTCTCTTTCTCCTAATGGAATGTGAACTATTTTGTTTTCATTCGCTAGAGAAATTTCCTCCTTCCTAGAGTCTACTATGCCATTATAATTTACAAACCACTTCAATCCCAATAGTGCTCTAAAGCTATTGAATGGCTCCTTCATTTCTACAACGTCAAAGTCAACAATTTGTTTGATCCCTTTAATGTTTACTTCGACATTCTTCCGTGTTCCTAATGTTTCCATGCCAGAACCATTGACTAAACTAATGTTCATAGGTGTTCTAATGAGCTTAGATCTGCCTAGTCTCTCCCAAGTGGTTGCCGGAATAATATTGAGGTTCGTACCTAGATCAATCATTACATGTTTAACTTTAGTGTTGTTCAAATTCGCGGTGATTAACAGGGGATCATTTTTCCAATTCCAGTCTTCTACAATCTGATGTAGTTGCTTCTATTTATTCCAATACTTCCCATTGTTTTAATTTTACAAAAAGATATTTTTGTTGAGCTAATGAGGCTAAACTCTTCAACATCATTACCTCTTCTTTTGAAAAACATGCTATCTCATCCTTCTAATGTTGTATAATTTGATTCCTTGCATTTTCCACTATTTTTTCATTTTGTTTCTTATTTGAATGGAAGTAGTCATACTCTTCTTCTTTTGTATCTTCATTAATTTCTTCAATTTCCCTTCTATTCTTTTTGGTATCAATTCCCTATCTAGTTAATACTGTAGCTTTGCTTTTCTTTGTTCGGGATTTCTTCTGTTTGCTTATCTATGGTGGTTGATCTTCTCCAAAATAATCCTCATTTGAAGTGTGACAACCAGCTATCTATTATTTTGTAATAACAATCGCAAATTTTTTAATTTTTGCAATTGCTAGCGTTAGCAAAATAACAATGATAAGCAACTAAAATAAGGTACCTTCCACTTTTTGGTCACCCAGTTCTCGATGTCGGCAAGGTGAGAGCATACAATGGCAAGGTGTACATTGCAATAATTGAAAAGCAACCACTTGTTCAGTGGGGTGAGTGATAAGCTATAATCAACTGAAATCAATTACCTTCCACTTTCTGATCAACCAAATCCCAATGTGGGCAAGGTGAGAGCATACGGTGGCAAGGCTTACAATGCAATGCTACCAAAGTAAACCACTTGTTCAATGGGGTGAGTATGAAACCTCCAAAACATGAAAGGAAACATCCACTTAGTTTGCGGGAAAGCAAGAAATAGTTCATTCGCTTATTCAGCGGAAATTACATGAAACTAGAAAGAGATCATCCACTTATTCAGTGGGAAATAGAGATGCCACTTATTCAATGGGGTTAGTATCAAAACCAAATAGGAGTTAAAACAACTTAATGGTACTACCAAATCAATGTTAAAATATGAGCTCAAAATGAAATGATACTAACACGTACAATACTGCTATATAGCTGCAATGTATGACTGAAACATGAAACAATCAATACTATATGACAATCCACTAAGCCAATAAATTAACCTGCAACATGTTAGCAAATATACATCATAAAACATAAGAAAATGACGAGATATCAGCTCTGATATGTTGTTGCAGCAGTCTGATATGAAATTGCGGGTCTGATAACACTTCAAACAGCAGACTATAAAATGGCACACCACCCTAGGATATCCTCCAAAACACCATAGAAAGATTCCCAACTGATTGCAAGGCAAAGGAAGGTCAAATCATCACCAAATGAGACTCCAAATTCTTATAAGAATGAGCAGATCACTGTCACATGCCAAGAAACCTCAGGCCCAAACTGTATGACCTACTGAAAGGGGCGAGCAGCCTTTAAAAATCCAATCCATCCTCATAAAATCTGCACTTTGGCACAAGGGAGCGCCAAAGGATGAGAAATTAGATGGAACAATACCCACAAAAAGTTATGTCACCCTCCAACCAGCACAAGCAAAATGATGGTATGGCCTAGGTAGGAAATGGTACGGCCAACAAACTAGAAACTCAAAGAAACCACTCCAAAACACTCCAATGCTCTACAAAATCAGATGTCACACCAAAATATATCTAGTAGAAAACATCAAAACAACCCATAACTGAAAGCAAACTAGAAATCTTCACCAATAGCTCCAATGGTGACTCCTATAGTGAAGCCACTCCAACGTCTAGCTAGGGAGTATCTCTCAACTCCAAAACTAGAGCAACTTTGAAGGTTTTCGTCTCCAAAGCCCCTAACGGATTCAATCCTCACTCCAATAGCACTTCATTATCATCAAATAGCATACCAAATGAGAGCTCCAAAGTGAGTTTATATAGAAGTTTGGACACCAAATTTCAAACTCATTTTCCCTCCAAAATGGGATGCCCCTCTCCAAGAAATATTATATTTATTTTATTCACTTTATTCCTCCATTTGGGCATCTTGTTGAACACACCCAGATACTAGGGGGATGAACCAGTATCTTCAAAACTTAAACCCTTCAGCACAATGCAAATTCAGCCTTCTAACAAGATCAGCAACTCTTAAACCCATCAGCAACAATGAAAGATAAAGCAATGAACACACATGCACAAGATAACACCAAATATACATGGAAAACCCAAGAAGGGAAAAACCATAGTGAGAAATCTCACAATATATGAATAAAATTACAATTTGTTTCAAGGCTCACTGCCTAAAGAAGCACACTACTCCCTAAAGGACTTGCAGGCTAAGGCGCACAACCTTAGGGCAATATACAAGGACCTGCTAGGGAGACTCACTATCTTCGAGCAGGATACATGAAGCTTTGGATTTACAACACATGTCAACAATACACTCTGTTGACTGAGGCGTTGAAGCGCATTTGATTTATATTTTCCACACTCACATTAATTACCGGATTATTCCTCTCTCAACTTGCAATTGATTTGTTCTTCCATTTATATCCTCCGCAAGTAAGGAAAACATCAAATTAGGTTGGCCAAAATATGAGACAAGCAATGACCCCAACAAGTCAGCCACAAAACATAATTGTGGTGAAAGTGGTCTTTATCCAGGAGATAGAGAGCACCAAAAACAACTTAGTACATCTTCCAATGTGATCCCAAACATCAAACATAGTGCACAGCATCCCAAGTCAGCAACAAGGAAACGTGTAGCACATTACCAGTCAGCCCAAAAACATATCTTCCAACTGAATTTACTCAATGCAGTTCTCAACAAAATAGGGCAAGACCCAAAATCATCTTAAAACAACCTCAATTGTTGGCGCAAACCCCCAAGCACATAGCGCAAGCAAGAGAACAAGCCTTGTCGGCCAAACATCCACAAATCACCCAAAAAAACAACTCAAACAATATGCAGCACCAAAGATCAACCATTGATGTGTGAACCACAAAGAGACATTCCATGAACGTCCAACAATACTTCCATATACTTCTTTCTCACTGTCATGCCAAAAATAGCTAGCACAAACCAAACAAAAACAAAAGACTTCATCCCAGAAACCCAGAAGAGATAGTCATGAAATAGGACATTTGCAAACCAACTTGCAATAAACTTCATCACATGAAAGCTAAACTAAGACATTGCACAAACACTAAAAGCACGTCCACCAAGCCGTAGGAACAAAAACAGCAATGTGGAGAAATGCGAAACAATTTCCAGACCAGTCTTGACAAGCAACCAAACTGCCAACCCACTACAATTACCAAAGACCTCCTCAGCAACACTAGTGACCTAAAAAGATAAGAGTGCAACGTCCACAAAACATAAATATTGAATCCCAAACTGCAAGACCATATCTTCAAAAGCAGAGGAATGTGGAGCATTCTCTCGATCAATCTTCAAAACAACTTCCTGCAGCAGAAACCTTCACCAACATCCAAAGACCAAAACTTCCTTATAGCAACACATATTTCCTCAGGAACAACAGGAGAGAGCATACAACATACTAAAGACCATCAACAACATATCCCTAACACCCTAATCCTCATCTTAATACTTCCAATCCTAATCTTAATATATCGTCATGATATCATCTTTGCTAATAACAAACATAATACCACTTCAATTGACATCAAACAAGGCATGACATCCAACCATGAACATCATCACTTTTGGCACATCATCATAGTATACCATCAACATACAAATGTAAGCATCAATGACAACCCAAACTGAGTGTTGACATCAATGACAAACATAGGTAATATATGTACAACACGTCCAACTTAGGAAATATTATTTTACCTTTTAAAACAATTTAAGTGACCCTTTTTCCTAGGCATTGAGCACGAGGGGGTCAAAATTGAACTTTAAGTCATGAAATTACCATTTAAAAGATTAAATCAAAGGCAGATAAATATTACTCCAAAAGCAACTAAATTCACCACTGCTAAAACCGGAAACCCTGCACTGTACTGCTGCTAAGACCAAGTGCCCAAAATAGCACTTACTAAAAATAGAAAATTTCTAAAAATAGTGAGTCCAAACTCCAAACTAGCCCAAACTAAGATGCATTGGAACTTACTAAAAATAGTAAGTTACTAAAAATAGCAATAATGCCCACCAAGGCCCAAAAAAAACCCATAAAAACCCACAAAAGCTCTTTGGTAACATCAAAATACTCTTCTAGAAATGTTGGCACAAATCCTCCAAGGAACCTAGAATCCCCTTAACTCCTCCATTTAGCCTATGGGACTTCGAAAATAAGCTAACAGCCATTGAAAAGCTTAGGGTTGAGAAAGAGACATTACACCCTCCCTCCCCAAGATTGTTTGTCCTCAAGCAATCACAAGTCTAGATGCAACAAAATTTGTTCATCCTCCCAAGTTGCATCCTCGACTAATAGATTCTTCTTCTTCACCAAATACTCTAATGGTTCTCCTCCTCAATGAACGCTCTCTGAAATCAATTACTACTTTAGGAACCAATACAAGATTTCCTTCCTCATCCAATGGAGGCAACTTTGTAGAAGCAACAACATTGTGTCCAAACACCTTTTGAGGCATGACACATGGAAGATATTGTCAAGAAATTAAGTCCCCAACAATGAACCCAAGTACATATAGTCGTTGGCGATGGTTGAGAAACCAACCGTCATGACTCCTCGTTACAACTAATCCACTAGTTGGGGACTTAATTTCTCAAAACAACATACAACATAAAGTATATGAAATATTTGCTGCCTAACAATAGTTTTATTTAATTACAATACTTGGCCAAGTAATGACACTCTCGACCAACTACATCATCCCCCCCATGAAAGTAGTCGTCTTCTAGACGATAGAAAACAAAAATGGGGATCATAGAAAGTGAAAATCAAGAAAAGAGAGGGTGAGAGGGCACCCCTGGGTGTACTGACAATGTAAGGATCATTGTTGTTGACTGTTGTTGTTGGAGACGTTGAAGCTTTTGGTTGGCTACCAGCTGCCTCTACGTGCTGTCTTCACCATTTGTATTGCCTTAGCAAGTTTGGCTTTCGCCTTCTCTAGCTCCTAACTCTGTCCCTCCAACTCCTTATCCTTCACTTGCAGTTCCTTCTCACCTAATTGTACATTGCGCTCCACCAACACTCTCCTTCTCAGCCATTTTCTGCTTGAGTTGTGACTCTCGTGTGCTCGGCAACCAACTGCTCTTGTGACTTTTGAATGTAGTTCACCAACTCTTGTCTGGTAGTCTCGGTCGTCTCTACTCTTGGCCACCCACCTTTGCATTTTGGCTACATAAATGCCAAGATCCTCTCGGCCTCATGCACCACCCCTACAACAACAACAACAACGACCCCTACATCGTTAGTACACCCAGGGGTGCCCTCTCACCCTCCCTCTTCTTGATTTTCACTTTCTATGATCCCCGTTTTTGTTTTCTATCGTCTGGAAGATGACTACTTTCATGGAGGAGATGATGTAGTTGGCCGAGAGTGTCATTACTTGACCAAGTATTGTAATTAAATAAAATTATAGTTAGGCAGCAATATTTCATATACTTTATGTTGTATGTTGTTTCGAGAAATTAAGTCCCCAACTAGTGGATTAGTTGTAACAGGGAGTCGCAACGATTGGTTTCTCAACCACTGCCAGCGACTATATGTACTTGGGTTCATTGTAATCAAGACATTAGGATATGGTTATTATGACATCATGCTTCATTGTGTTACATTTTGATGTTGGCATAGTATGGATGATTGTACTTTGGTTCTATTGCATTAATAAATGTACTATTTTGTGCACATTGTTCGTACATGAATGTTTCTTGTACATGTTCTATATGTGATATTTTCGTTTACTCTCATAGTGTAATGTCCCCTTTTTGACGGAAACATTTGAAACCGATTCTTACAATCAAAGTATTTCTCAAAGAGATATTAGAATGTTAGAGATCAATAAATTCAGTGATAAAATCTAATAAGATCAAAGATGCTATAAATATTTCATTCTTGTCAAGGTTTATTCATCTTCTTCTGGTCACTCACTATGATTGATTCTTCTATGATATATTTCATACGTATCTTAGGGTTGATTTAACATTTTACAAGATCCCATATTTATCATCATGGTGAATGAATAGAGTTGTTATCTCAATAATTGCTGCAAGCATCATTATCACATAATCGAATATAAAGCGTATATCTATATGCATATATACATACTCACAAATATGTAAACTATAATCATCACTAATTATTTCTATATATATATATATATATTCCATTATACAATAATCATTATTAATTATTTATGTATATATATATTTATTTATTTATAATTTGACAATCATAATTAACTTACCTTAAAACAGCATACCTCTCTTGCTGACAGTGATTTCAGTATACATCTATCTTTATTTCCCCTTTGTTGATTCATTCCTAATCCTTAATCTTGAAAGAAAGAATCGTAGCCATGAAATTATATATAATTTCCTTAACTATCTCATCGCTGATTTCTTGCTTTGGTCTCTTTATAAGCAATCTGATCTGTATGTCTGTCGGTGACGTTTGTCTGGCCTATATAAACTAACTATATAATATGCATATATCTTCTGAACATAAACCAGACGAATTCTTGTGCCAGGTTACGATTTTTATCAACTGCTGTGCAGTCACGTTTCCTTCTATGTTCAATACTTCCTCATTGATTCCCTTGTCAGGAATAGATTCTTCTTCTTTATTCGATCTCCCTTTTGATTATTCCGATTCCTCTCACACCAAACAGCCTCCTCCTCTCTATATTCTAACACAACTTGGGCTGCTGCTGGGGCCCACGTTTCAGACCTTGTCCCCCCTTTTGAGTGGCAATGCATTTAAAGAATATCTTGTAGGTAATTCCCATACTCCTCTTCTCCAGCGATTCTCCTTAAATCTTCTCACGTCACAAGCATTACTCACCCCTTCCAAGAATCACGTCCCTTCACTCCTATTTTATGATCGCTGCCTTTGCTTTATTTAGCATTTGTTAAAACTCAATGTTCTATGAATTTACGATTATAATATTTATTCATTATCTATGATTTCTTTAGAGTGTAATTAATCATATTAGTAATATATATATATATATATATTTTTGTAATCTGCTTCATTATTATAATATGGGTAATTGATTATATAAATATAATATTACCTTATGGTAATTATAATTATAATGATATTACTAGTATTTCTTTCATGTCTTAAATATGTATTTTGTATTTATAATAATTATAATTCTTCAATAATGATAATTTAATTATAATATTATTTTACTTTTATATCTTATATTTATTACATTGATATAATATTTATGATGTTATTTATAACATTCATTATTATAATATTTTCCGGACAATTACAATTGTGTAATATCAGATGGTTAACTATTTTAATTATGCTTCTAAATGCCACAAAAACAGGGACATGACACATAGTACGTTGAATCTATTCCTGTGAGTAAACATGGAATAAATGTAATATCATACAAGCAGATTTGTGAAGAAGGGAAGTGTGTGAGACACAAAGATATATCATTCAAGAACAAGAAGATTTAAGAAGAAGAATATATGCAAATTTGTGTACGAATATTTAAAAAAGAGAATATATGCAGATTTGTGTGTGAAGATTTTGAGGAGGATAATATAAAAGATCATTAAAGGCTATTTGTAAAGAAAATTTATTCTCAAGAAGGCAAGATTTTATTGAAGAGGTCGGTGCCTCATATTGGAGAGGTCGGTGCCCCGTATTGACAAGGTTGTTGCCTCATATCAAAGAGATTGGTGTCTCTTGCTGAGTTTGTGCTCAGTTGTGGGGATTGGTGTCTCCAGTGGGTTGGTGCCTACAAATTCTAAAAGAGGGGATTGGTGTCTCCAGAGGGTTGGTGCTCACAAATTGTATAAGAGGCAATTGGTGTCTGTCACGTCTCATATTTTGATACTATTTTGACCATGACTTACTTTGATGCTATCTTGACCATGACTTATTTTGATAATGTTTGACCATGACTTTATGGGATTTAATATACGAATTATGATACGTGTTAGAGCAATGTTTTAATATAATTGTTTTCTTTCAAGAATTATGAGTGCATTCATATAAAATAGGAATGTTGATTAATTATTGTTTAAATTTATGTTTCTACAATGGTTACTAATACACTTTCGTTTTCGCACGCCTGAGTGCATCTGAGTTGCAGGTGATCGAAGGCCAAGGTGATCGAAGGCCAAGAGTGTGATTGAGGAAAAGAAGGTTAGCTTCCCGACAGGGTAAAAGAGGAGAAGCTCTCGATTACGCACACACCACTTAAATCATGTAGCTGCATTAGGTCATGTCTATTTTTTTTTTTTATGTGATTGCATTAGCATAGCAAATTTAAAATATGGTTTAATTAACCTTAGAAATTGTGGAAATAATATGGCTTATTCTATTTAATTAATCCCCATTTATATTTGAGCAACAAAAAGGAAAAATCTGTTTTAAAAGAAATATAATTAAAAATAAAACAAAATAAATAATGGAATAGAATATTGTGTTTGCATAAAATGAAATTATAAGTTTGCATAAAAGGGGATATATATTTCTGTTTTGTATATGGTTAATTTTCCAAAAATAATGAGGAATGAACAGCCCGAGAGAACATTGGGCTCTGGAAATTCTATCTTAAAACCAACAATGCAGTTGGCATGTGGCAATCCTTAGAATCTGCATGAGAATTTTATCTGTCATCTGGAAATTTTATGCATGATCCTCGAAAAGAGGAAGAGAGCTTTAAGAGAGAAAAGAGGACTTCGATTGAGGCATATCCAAGAGCTCTGAAACAGAGACGAAGAAGGTATTCTGCACTGGAAGCAAAATTTGCCAGGTTCTTTTCATGCTTTGCCTTCTTTTAATTTAAAATGGCAGTAAGGAAATGGAAGGAATGTAATGCTTTATTCCATGCTATGAGTACAAACAACTGAGAAATCTTTCCAATTTTCATTTTTTTTTTTAATCTAGGTAATTGCTTACTTCTCTTTGTTGCAATATAGAATACACATTCTTTTCTTCAGAATTAGGGTTTTTATTCTGTTGCAAATTCTGCAATTTATTAAACTGTTCTCAAGTATAACTGCAAATATATATATATAAACATATATATATATGCATATATATATGCACAGGAATTTGAATTCCCGTGCATATATATATGAATATATATATATATGCATATATGGTCTGCATAAAAACTCTGTCATTTGGTTAAATTCAAAATGCCTTTGAGATAAATTCGAATGCAGATATACTGAACGAAATGACTTCTTTATTTTGAGTTTTGAAATTGTAAACCAAAGGAAAGAAAGGGATTTAATCCCTTGTCCTTCCCATGGGAAGGACGCGACCCTGTGAGAGGCTCGCGCCTTCCACAGGCCGCGGCCTGTGGAGGAGGCGCGAGCCCCTCACAGCCCGCCCGCTCCCCATGGGAGGGGCAAGGGCTTTCCTGCGCCCTATGTTGCTCAACGCCAGTAAGAAAACCCTGAAAAATGTCCTGTTCTGTGTGCGCGGCCAGTGAACTCTTTGAACAGTTTTAAAAACCAGAATTTCTTTCTTCAAATTACACGCAGCTGTACATGAATTTTTACACACACACATATATATATATATATATATATATATATGTATACATATACTGTATATACATACATATATATATATATTTATATATATACATATATATATATATATATATATGTATACATATACTGTATATACATACATATATATATATATTTATATATATACATATACATATATAGATATCCATGCATATATGTGCCAAGATACAAGCTGAAACAGGAAAACCATTTCCAGAAAGTAGTATGAACTCTGTTAATTATACACAAATATCTCAGAAATGTTAAACCTGAAACAAGAACAGAAATGTCTTTGAGAAACCATGTAAACTGGAAAGCATCTTGATTACTTTAACATATACTTACTTACAGAAGTACAATCCTGAGTAACGGAATACAACATAAAATTTGAATGCAAGATTATCTTTCAAACCTCTGAATTTCTGAATAAAATTGCACTGTTTCAGTATATTATTATTACTCTGAAACCTGTATTGAAATTGGGAATTACACTTTCAGTCAGCCTGAGCTTGGAAAGAATAGAAATACATACTGAAAACAGAAAACACTGTTCCATTCAAACAAATTGATTAAATCTTCTTTCTAATAATGCACTGAAAAGTATTAAGACATATATGTTCTTCTTTAAAAACAGAGCCTTTATCCAAATCAGAAAAGGGTTACTTACCAAGGAATAAACGAAATTTTACTACTGAATTTACAAAGAATGTTCTGAAATTCACATTTGAAACTCTTTTAGAATTAATTGAATGATTGAAACATGTACGAAAATGCATAATTTTCTGCTTTGGTATTTATTCATACTTCACTATGGTAACTTCCGGGACAGGGTGCCGACGGTGGGCCAACAGAGACGGTAGTATTACCCTTTCTAAACTACCATTTACTTGTATTATTTATGCTTGGCCAAGCACTTGTACCATTGAAATAGATGGGTTGTTTTTTTTTTAAAAGCCTAGAAACATATATGTATTTGAGTCTCTGCCACCTCCTGTTGCAAGAAATGTGTTTATTTCTCATGTTAGAAATGCATATAGGCATCAGGCACGCATCGAGAGTTCCCTCCTGTTTTACTGTTTCGGGTTGCTAGGCTCCTTTATGCAGGGTCGGGGATTCCTTCGAGTTAGGAAGGGACCCGGGGAAGTCATGGACTTCGTGGTTGGGCGGAAAAGGCGCCTGAATCACATTCTTGGCCCCAACTCGCAAGAAGACCAAAGGTGTCACGGCGGTTGGTGGTTCCAAGTTTATTTGCTATTGATGTACTTGTGTATTATTCAGGATTGGCTTGTGAAGCCCATTGTAAATGTATATGTATTTGTCATTCTTTGTTGAAACTTTGAAATAGAAGTATGTTTTGAAAGTATCTAATGTAACATTGATTTGAGAAGTTAAAGTTTTATAACTTAGCATAGAAAAGATGTTTCTATTAGAATTGTTGATTCTTCCAAGTGAGGTTGAATATATGTATATGAGAAAGTCATTGAAATACTTATGTTTTGTAAAATCTTGATACATTACATTGATATTATTATTATACATGAAATGCAATTTAAATTCTCTTTTATTAAGCTCATTTGGAAGTGTTATGAACAATGTTGACTACTTGGAAACCTTTTATAATGATTTGAATAAATTGAAAATAATCTTTAATACTGATTTAAACGGATTGAAAACACTCTTAATTTTCGGCTTCTGAGTGTCTCCTATAGGTTGGTGGCTACAAAGATTGTAAAAGAGATTTATATAAAAGCAATATTTTGCCATGGTTTTCTCCCATAAGGGTTTCCATGTAAATCATGTGTTCTACTTGTGTTGCATCTTATGTGAATGATATTGTGCAATTGATATTATTGTGGTCGTTAGATTGAAAAAGTAAAAGATTGTATTATACTGATTCGCCCTCCCGCTTCCCTCTCCCCTGCCTCAGTATAATCATGTGCTCATCGCATAATATATGCATTTACATGTATACAGCACTAAACTCTTTCCCTTTCAATTATCCAGCTAATGGATTAGTAAATAGTTACATTATCCTTAACTACATTTCTTACTTTGCTGAATTCAGATTCAGATAGGAAATGCTTTCATGAATTCCCTTGATTAATTATATCAGACGTAATGAACACACCTCTAATTTCTTTCCTTCAAAGCACCAGTTTCATTTAGTTGGCTTATAGATGTTGGATTAAAATTTCCAAAAATGCCTTTGTTTTATAATAATGGTTTACTATAGCAATTTTTTCACCCAAAAATATGTTTCTGCACATTATACAAGATATCTATAATCAAGCATTTCTGAGATTGTTTTCTCAATGTCTAATCATTAAATAAAAAAATAATCTGGGCCACTGCATGTTAAAACTTAACTAAGCTTACAATTTAGTTTAGGTATTTTATGTGGAAATGGCTTTGCTATTATCTCTCAAAAGCAATTGTATGAAGTGAAGAAATGCCTTCTAAGAATTGATGATCAACTTCCTGCATATGGATTTGTTGACATCTATGGAATAACACCACAAGTAATGCGAGGATGGCAAGATTAATCATTTCACTGTTAAGAATAAAGAAACACAAAATTGCAAGGGGATAGTATCTGAAGCCTATAACCAGATCCAATAGGTCATTGACAACAAGTCATCTCTAGCTGAATAGTCCAATTTCATAAGCAGTTTGAGTTAAAGTGGCTTCTTTTCCAATGTTTGTCATCATTTAAAAATTAAAACCATGGGAATCTCCTTTTTAGAAGTAGATTCCAAGAAAATGCAAATGCAAATAATAAACAGAAATGAACACACCAAAACCAGGGCAAGAAATGATATGTGCATTCATTTCAACATTATACCCTGGTCTGTTTCAGATAACATCAAGC